>JAFJTR010000060.1:0-194204 GCA_022559985.1 Parastagonospora avenae f. sp. tritici 18332-5 | reverse complement strand
TATCTATGATACAGCTGAGGTAAGAGATACTCGATAAGTGAGGAAGTAGCACCAGAACACCAGCACTTGGTCTGCTTCTCCTCATAACCGCAACAAATATCGACAATTCAAGTAGCACAGCATGATGTTGTTGTACCATTCGAATTTATGAGTTTGGCCCATTCAAGCACTAGGCGGCGGCGGCCCCGGAATCGCCCCGATTTGCATCATCAATCCAAAGATATCCGGCTGTCCCCTCTCCTCCACAATCTTTCCATCCGCAAATCGATAAATGTTGAGAGCAGTCATGCAAATGTTCTTCCCTGATGCAGGCACACCCATGAAGTCGCCCTTGTGTGTACCCCGAGTCTCTAAGCGTGCGACTACCTTGTCGCCTTCGCTGATGGTTTCTTGCAACGCCCAGTTGATATCGGGGAACGCGCCGCGCATCATTCCGAGAATGTGGAGATAGCCATCCAGTCCTTTGAGTGGTTCTGGGCCGAAAGGGACGTGGAAGATGGCTGAATCTGATACCACTTCCTGACCGATTTTTGTGTCGCCTGAGTTGATGAACTCTATGAAGCGCTGCAGGTATAGTAGGTTGTTGGTAGCCATGGTTTGAGATGGATGAAGAAGTAGATGCAGAAGCGCTTTTAAGATGTATATGTAATTAGTGTTTCTATCACAGCAGCTGCTAGATGATGCACGGAATGTATCATTTCTTATATAAAGAGAGTCCTTCCCGCAGGAACTATGTTTTATGTCGACGGGATCCGATCGGCAAGCGCGATATCATAGCGTGGTGTTGTTTTTCGCACTAGCGAGGGTCAGTGATCGGATGAATAGATCCGCCCGGCTTTCTTGCACATTTTGCTCCACAGCGGACGAAATTGATGATAAACATTATAGCAACAGATTTGCGAAATATTGAAATCTGAACGTTAAGAGCTGCAACAGTTAAGAACTTGATGGTGGTGGTGCTGAGGTGAAGGAATGTCTCACGCCAAACTCAGTTGAGTTTAATATCCAGCCACACCCTTGGCTTCAAGACCGATGTGGCTGAACAATGTTAAGTTCTAATGATTGATAATTGCTGATTGATTATTATGTGAGATGCGGTACCAGTGAAAGCGATTTAGGACCTGCAGGCAGACGCCGACATAGTTGCCGATGTCGCATAAGTCCCCTGCATCTTCGCACTTCCGCCGTGGATGCTTGTGGTATCAACAGTATTAGTAATGCTAGAAGCTTGTATGATTTAAGACATTCTCACCAAGAAGTACAAAGTAACTAACGTCCATCCCTGCGCAACGGGACATCCTGCGTGGCGGGACGCTGTGGACATCCCCCAACACAACAAACGCAACAACGGGCTAGAGGTATACAGACTCTCGGGATAGTGGCCTTAAGCTGCAAATTTTACGCACGCTAAAATTCTTCTAGAGATATGTTCTGCTTATGTCGAATTTGATGGATGGGATGATGTGTCTTGATTGATTGTGCTGTCTGCTGTGTTGCTGCTGCGTGTTCTGTTTTTCTTCGTGTTGTTACACCCGAGCTTTGTGTTACTCGACTATCCCTAATCGTGAAGACAGTAACGCGCGAAACCTGCTATCTGACACCCTCATAGAGCAAAGCCTCGAACCAATCTGACAGCTTACCGCGCAATACGACAATTTGGTATGAGCGTCCAGCGACCGCCTCGCTTTGGCTGGCAGCTAGTGTGTCTAAAACTTATGCATCTTATTAAAAATCCGTTAATATGCGGCTCGTCATATTTTCATCTTATCCCGAGGATTGCGTTTGAGCTTGAGAGGTTATCGTGCTATTGTACTGAGTTCAAGTTTGCTAGCTGGAAGTGCCCGATGAAGAGGCCCTGCACACCGAGCTTGAAGTAGCCTAGCGTTAACGTTAGCCTTTTGCTGCTGACACTAGATTTGTGGCTGCGTAGCTGTGTGGCTGTACGCCGCTTTTGCCAAGCGCTCCAGGTTGGAAGCTCGGCTTGAAGGCCCTGGCGTGTAGTTAGTGTCACCAAGCACACCCAATACCGAAACCGCAACCGCGACCAGCTTCTGACAGAATTGTTGTGCACTCCGAGACGCAGTGTAATGTACGACTATATCTAACGCGAATGGTTGTATGCGATAGAGATAAACCTTTGCGGTGCCATGCACCTCCGCAGACCCGCCGAAGATTCCTCGTCCAACCCACTACGTCCTCGTCCTTCGGAAACACATCACAACATATACATATACTGTTGGTAGAACTTCACCTTAGGTAAAGCAAGTACAATTGTACGGTGTGAAGCAAGTTGCAAACTTTGAGTTGTTGCAGATTGATTGATTGATTGAAGCTATCGTACGGGAAGACTATATACTCCTGCACTAGCCCCTAAATCGCGTGCAGAGGCTGATCATGTGATGATCAGGTGACTCGTACGATCACTCCAAATATTGGTACGAACATATATGCATAATGCGAAGTACTAAAGTGCGAGTCTAGGCCTTTGTAAGCGGGGTGAGTGTCACTAGAAGAACGTTGTCGTTGCAAGCGCATACAAAGGCGGAGAGGGTTGGCATATCTAGGGATAAAGCTGTCGAACGGTCATACAACAAAGGGTTCCTTGCACGAGCATCGCAATCATGATGGGATTAGTAAGGTGCTTCAATCATGTGTCGACGCTAATCGAAGACTTGTGGCCTGTACAGTAGCGAGGTTATTTTGTTCCTCGCTGTGACATATAAGCCTGCAGAAACGTATTAAAAGCACTTGATTAGGAGGATCTATCCGCATGATAAACTTCGTCACTAGAGTTAGGGTCTAGTTAGTACGTCGGGCACTAGTAGAAGGGGTATATGTACAATCTGTGTTAGTTTGCCAGTTGGTACTGCATGCGGTACGATCCCTGCACAATAGCTCTCATACAATCAACGCCTGAACGCCCTGCCTCTCCGTGTGACCATTTAGAATCCACCTATTTTCAACTCTTATGTATTCATTCTCTATGTTAGTTGGTGTGACAACTAATATGTAGCACTTTCTCTTCCTAGTATCAGATTTTCAGATATCCCGCCCTATCACAACACATCTTTCAGCATCGAGGCCTTTATGCGTCCTCATAACATACTAAATCCAACCTCTTTCAGCTCTGTCCAATTCCAAGACCGCGTAGCCTGGATCCCTTTGCTTCAGACTGCATCTTGAGAAAGCGCTGATATCGGTGACTGGGACGGGCTGCCCTTTCTCGTTCAACGCCCTGTTTGAGCAGCTAATGTACCTACTGATATCTATGATCTAACATGGAAAAAGGATACACAGGCATACCTGAAATCTAATGCGAGCACAACGCACAATTGTTCCATGTTTTGTAGCGATGAAATTGAAGAATTGTGAGGGACGTTAGTGCTGCCAAGCTTTTGTGGGCCACTCAGTGATGCTTTACGTTAATGCAGGAGAATTAGCAGGATTGTACACTACATAACACTACTTAAACTTTAGTAAGACTACACGGCCAGATAGGAGACCTAGACAGGCTATGTTATTGTGTACTGTTGTATACAATGTCCGATACTCAGACGGGAGCCATAGGAAGCGTTGCTGATTGCGTAATATCCACTGATCCTGCACTAGGATGTTAGAAGACTGCTCTTGTTGCCAAGAAAGGGACAGAACAGTCAAGAGGGGTAACAAAGAAATATCGCCAGCGTTGGTGTGGAGTACCTGGCCATTAGACAAAAAGGACATGTCCAAAATATACTTAGAGTGGCCCTCGAGTGTGCCACGACACGTTCCTGTCGCCGCCTCCCATAGCCGTACTCTGCTGTCCTCGGATGCCGACGCGACCAGCTGCCCGTCTGGCGAGAAGGCTACCGCCGTGACAGTATCAGAATGTCCCTCGAGCGTGCTAGAATACGTCCCTGTTGCCGCCTTCCATAGCCGTACTGTGCTGTCCTCGGATGCCGACGCGACCAGCTGTCCGTCTGGCGAGAAGGCCACCGCCGTGATAGTAAAGGAATGGCCCTTAAGCGTGCTGCAACACGTCCCTGCTGCTGCCTCCCACAGCCGTACTGTGCAGTCGTCGGATGCCGACGCGACCAGCTGACCGTCTGGTGAGAAGACTACCGCCGTGACAATGTCAGAATGTCCCTCGAGCGTGCTAGAATACGTCCCTGTTGCCGCCTTCCATAGCCGTACTGTGCTGTCCTCGGACGCCGACGCGACCAGCTGTCCGTCTGGCGAGAAGGCCACCGCCCTGACAGTGTCAGAATGGCCCTTGAGCGTGCTGCGACACGTTCCTGTTGCCGCCTCCCACAGCCGTACTGTGCTGTCAATGGATGCCGACGCGACCAGCTGACCGTCTGGCGAGAAGGCCACCGCCCTGACAGTGTCAGAATGGCCCTTGAGCGTGCTGCGACACGTCCCTGTTGCCGCCTCCCACAGCCGTACTGTCCTGTCGATGGATGCCGACGCAACTAGCTGCCCATCTGGCGAGAAGGTCACCGCCCTGACATATTTAGAATGGCCCTTGAGCCTGCTGCGACTGGTCCTTGTTGCCGCCTCCCACAGTCGTACTGTGCTGTCGCCGGATGCCGACGCAATTAGCTGCCCGTCTGGCGAGAAGGCCACCGACCTGACGTACTTGGAATGGCCCTTGAGCGTGCTGCGACACGTCCCCGTCGCCGCTTCCCACAGCCGTACTGTGTTGTCGTCGGATGCCGATGCGACCAGCTGTCCGTCTGGCGAGAAGGCCAGCGTCCTGACATACTTAGAATGGCCCTTGAGCCTGCTGCGACACGTTCCTGTTGCTGCCTCCCACAGCCGTACTGTGCAGTCAATGGATGCTGACGCGACCAGCTGACCGTCTGGCGAGAAGGCTACCGCCGTGACGTACTTAGAATGGCCCTTAAGCGTGCTGCGACACGTCCCTGTTGCCGCCTTCCACAGCCGTACTGTGCGGTCATCGGATGCTGACGCGACCAGCTGACCGTCTGGCGAAAAGACTACCGCCTTGACATACATGAAATGGCCCTCGAGCCTGCTGCGACACGTCCCTGTCGCCACTTCCCACAGCCGTACTGTGTGGTCGTCGGATGCCGATGCGACCAGCTGTCCGTCTGGCGAGAAGGCCACCGCCCTGACATACTTGTAATGACCCACAAGCGTACTGCAACATGTCCCTGTGGCCACTTCCCACAGCCGTACTGTGCTGTCCATGGATGCTGACGCGACCAGCTGACCGTCTGGCGAGAAGGCTACCGCCGTGACATACTTGGAATGGCCCTCGAGCGTGCTGCGACACGTCCCCGTCGCCGCTTCCCACAGCCGTACTGTGCTGTCGCCAGATGCTGACGCGACCAGCTGACCGTCTGGTGAGAAGGCTACCGCCGTGACATACTTGGAATGGCCCTCGAGCGTGCTGCGACACGTCCCCGTCGCCGCCTCCCACAGCCGTACTGTGCTGTCGCCAGATGCTGACGCGACCAACTGACCGTCTGGCGAGAAGGCTACCGCCGTGACATACTTAGAATGGCCCTCGAGCGTGCTGCGACAAGCGTCCCAGTCTGCTTCTTTCATAGACAGCATCTTAACACTCTCTGACACTTGGTCCACAAAAGTTTGTCGCACTAGACTCCTCTCTGGTGCGAAAACGAGTGCGGAGCAATAAATCTGCAGCGGTGCATCTGCGAGCACAGACTGAAATCGCAAGACAAATCGCTTAGCGTCGTGGAGAAGGGCTGAAACAGAGCTTGTAGAGACCTGCTTACACATAAGCAAAGCAGTAAGGGGATTTTTCGTGAAGATCTTACGCCTGCAAGTGCCTGGAGGCTGTTAAGTAAGTGAAAGCACCGGCTCGAGTCTCTCATCAGACTCATGGCTTCAAGCCAGTGGAGAAGGTGCTTCTGGAGAAAGAGGTGCGTGGCGTCTCCGTCAACGATGTGCTCCTTACTCTGTATTAGATGACTAGTCCAGTAGCGGCAAGCATACTGCAGTTCAGGTGGCAGACTGCTAGCAGCGGCCCTATCGTCAATCTCACTCCTCAAGACTCCGGGTTCTATAAGGCTGCACATGTCTTGACGAAGGCCGCTTTGCCCAGACATAAGCTCAAGGCAGCGAGATGCAAGCTTATTGTGTGTGCTTTTCTCGTCTACCCAGAATAAGCTTTTCCTTTGTTTTTGGGGGTCAACAAGGAACTCGCGAAAGGACAAATGCAAGAGCCTGACAGAAACGTCTTCGCTGTTGGGGACGCTAAGGACGGAGTGCAAAGAGTCAAGCCGACACTTAACCTCCTCTCGGGAGAGTCGAAGAAGGCATGCGAGCGAGTTAATAGAGAGTGGACTCTCCAGAACCACGATGCTGCCTATGATGTTTCGGAAAGCCTGAAGCCACATCTCCTTTTCATCTTCCTCCTGCTCACTAAGCAGCTGATCAAGAATAGGGAGGTACGTCCGATCTAGTTGCGAAAAGGTCGCCTTTTGATACTGCAGAACCTTGTTTAGAAAAGCTATGGGATTGCTTCCTTTGCTACCAACATACCGACACACGGTGGAAGCGTAGATAAATAGCGGCACGGCCAGCTCAACTAGCGCGAGTATCTGGGTTTTCGCTGGCCAGTCCAAGGATAGCATGCGTTCTCTTTGAATCGCACCAAGCTCATGCTCTAGGAATAGGCAGATGTCGTGTTCGATTGTGCTCCTTGGTACCTCGTGGAGGACTAGGTCTCGGTATGTGCCGTTCGGCATCTCCTTAAAGCCGAGGCGGATATGAAGCTCAGGCCGGCTGGTTACCACGATCCGTAACGGCACTGTTTGGATGCTCTTGGTGCGAGCAAGTAGCTGAAGGATTGCTCGTATGTCTTCGTCTCGCTCGCATTCGTCCAGCGCGTCTATGACGATAACACGCGCCGAACCCTGCTGACGAGTCTGATGTACCCCCAAGAGTGGCTGCAAGATGAGCCTTTCAAACTGGTCCTTCAGAGCTCTCTGCGAAATAGCTGAGTCCTCGTCGAGTGCCTTCCTGATCCCGGCTAGCATGTCTGGCTCGTGCTTTACTAGGTCGCTAGCGATGGTGGTAAAGAATCGCGAAGCATTTCTGCGCTCACCTTCGCCTTTCTTAAAGAAGAAGCTTGCTCCTAGCTGTCCGCAACCTGCAAATGACTGAGCAATCGTCCGCGCAATAGTAGACTTTCCCGTGCCAGCCATGCCGCTCAGCCAGAATATAGATTTGCTATCCTTCTCGTTTGCCCATGCTGTGATCTCGTCCAGCAACTCAGTGCGGGTGTTCGGTAGGCATATTGCGTTATGTTCTTCGTTGTAGGAGTTAAAAGAAGCGCCTATTGCAACAGGTAGCCTGGCTAGATCCAGCTTCTGGTCTATGTTAAACGTTAGGACTCTTGTATAGTTAGCAAGACGCTGCCTCTGTACATGTCTGACTCACATGGAGAAACTTACATCTGGTCAGCTTGGAGCGCTAAGTTAAAGCTCTGCTCGTATCCTTCTAAGCTCGAAACAATATTGACCACCTGCTTGCTTGTGAACGGCCATGTGAGCGCACGTAAGCCGATCCGACTCATAGTCTTGCGCGTCTTTCCTGGGTCTAGCTTCACCTCTATATCTTTCAGCTCCTGAAGACATTGACTGAGTGAGTCGAGCAGGCCATGAGTGGTAGAAAGTTGCGTCTTGTCCTGGCTGTCGAAGAGCCGCTCGATCTTCTTAAGAATGTGCGTGATATCACCAACCTTTCTCTGCACGCGCCCGATATCGTCCTTCGCATCCCTTACGGCTTTGGAATACTGATAGCAGGCAGCGATAATCTTGGCGGATATGTCGATTACAGCAATGACGCTTGCTGCACCCGAAAGGCTGTTCATGATGCAATGCGCGCGACAGGGGCGCAATATGCTGGATGATCTGAGTTCGCAATGTCGTAGGTTGACTGAGCAGCGAAGCCGCTCTCCGGCTGAGAGAAATACTGCGGTCTACCTTCAGCTGTCGCGAGGCTGAGAGGATACGTATCTAAGCGCTCAGCATCACGGGTGTGGGGTCCAAAAGGTTTCGGAAATATGGTTTGCCGCAATCCTGCTCTTCTCTGAAACTCCACGGTACAGCGCATACTCGCCTGCAGAGACGAGCGCTTAGCGAACGCGCCACACAGCCACACAGCCACAGATCTAGTGTCAGCAGCGATAGGTTACCGCTAAGCTACTTGTAAGATCAGTGTGCGGGGCCTCTTCATCGGGCACTTCTAGCAGGCGGACTTGGAATTAGCACAATAGCACGACAGCCTCTCGAGCTTGACCGCAGTACTCGGAATAGGGTGATAACATAACAAGCTGTAAGTTGATAGACTTTGAACAAGATGCACAAGCTCTCGTAGCACTGACTGCCAGCCAAAGCCAGGCGGTCGCTTGACGTTTATACCAGATTGTCGTATTACGCGGTAAGTAGAACGTATTTCTAGAAGACCTTGAGCGCGGATCAACTTTACAGCTCAAGGCTGCTATCCCGAGAGTTTGTATACCTCTAGCCTGTTGTTGCGTTTGTTGTGTTGGTGGGTGTCCGCGGCGTCCCGCCACGCAGGGTGTCCCGTTACGCAGGGACGGACGTTAGTAAAGGTGAGTAATTACTATAGCTGCTCAAAAGAATGCAGGAGAACAGTTCCGTAATACGATGATCTTTATGTCAGTCATTCACAGCGATGCAGATAGAGCAAAGAATCGTCTACGCAGGCATTCAGCATATCCACGTTTCATTCTAGAGACGACCGATATAACTCAATTACTCTCCTATTCCACAGCCAGCGTCTACTACACCCGCAAAAGTCAATGTCTACCTGGGTAAGAGTCCTCAATCAAGTCACCGTCTGAGGCACCATAACCAGAGACATCACATCTGACGTACTACACGTCTGCCAAACATACGCCTCGCGGAGCACTTGCGTAGCGACCGCAGTAATCTGCGCGCTACTCACGGTGACGTTCATCGTGCTCGCTACCACGCTCGTCTGCGTCACCGTCACATTGCTCGTAACCTTTGGTGGACGAACCATTGTCGTCATCGGCTTGTCGGAGTGCTCCCTATACTGGGCAGCTTGTAGCGACTTTCCAGTGAATAGTGATGCGATAACTGTACCCGTGAGTATGGCGAGGAAGAGGATGATGCCGACTGTGATCCGAACAGGACGTCGGCGCCACCATGAAGGTTTTGCTGAGCGCAAAGGGAGGTATTTGGGGAACGCGTCCAGTTCGATGGTCTCTAGCGCCTCGAAGGGGGTGGGAGAAGGCAAGCGACTGCGGGAGGTGACGTGGTTAGACATGTGTGCAGTCATATTTGTACGTGTAAATGAGGCTAAGCAGGTGCAAGGGAAATTATAAGACAAAGTCTTATTGGTGTTGGTATGAAAGGACATTGTGGCTTTTGGAAAGACTTGTGGAGCCACAATCCTCAGAGCTGTGTATGTACAATGTGCGGAGCGATAAGCCAAAGAATGGACGATGAGTCCATGACAGAGTAATGAATATAGTGACTTATCCCGCGACATCAGATTGACAGGAGAACAGTCAGCGAGGAACGAATGAGTCATGATAGTGGCGATTTTACAAGCAATTCATACAATAAATCATGACTACAAAGGCCTACTGAATACGCACTCGTATACATGAGAGCCGCAAAGTAGACTATCCGGGTATAGATTGCATACATACTTCACAAGAATGCATGCCTTTCTTGTTCACGTCGCAACTCGCGATCCGGCCAGGCTTGAGATCAAGTTCTGGGCCTGTGCAGCGACTACCGCACTCTTTGGTCTTTCATGATCCTACGGTGAAGCAAACTTTGTTTGCGCCTACGGGTGGTGCATCCTTCGGTGGCTCTTGCGTCGGTTTTGGCTCTGGTGTCGGCGTCGTAGCAGCGAGCGATACAAGAGACGGCATCGGGATCACAGTCGTTGTGGTTATGGTTGTGGGATCTGGAGTGATCGAAAATTGAGTCACTGATGTTGAGATCGTAGTAGTGGTAGTGTACATAATGTCGACTTCTGCAGAAATTGTGAGATACACAGGTGGGAGTAGAGGCTTCTTCGCCATGTCCATTCCCATTTTGCCTCCGACAAGTATGGATATGACGAGGGATAGTTTGACAGAGCCCACACCAGCTGTAATCCACCACGCCTTCTTGCTGACGAGAGGCTGTTTGGCAGGTTGTGCTTCAAGATCGCCTGGGAAGTGTGGATGGTTTGGGTCGCGGTGGTCGACTGGCACTCCTGTGTTCTAAGTCTCCAGCGGCTTAGCTTCATGGGTGCTGTCCATGATAGTGTATTCTTTTGCAGTTTCAAAGTTATGGGTCCTTTGTGATGTATACTAGATACTCACGATAGGGCATGCGAAATATTGGTCGGTTATGTATTGTTTGATGAGTCGGATGTTGTGTTTGCACAATGTGGATTTGGCGCGCTACCATGGTGTGCACATTGTGCAGCAGAAGCCCGCGAGTCTGTCGACCAACAGTGACGACTCAATAACAAAGGAGAGATACCGGTTCCTTTGATTCCCGCGTCTCAGGTATGGCGGCCGTCTCTGCTGTGCTCTGGTCTCTGCAACAGCGATGCACCGTCTGGGCAGCGGCCGAGCACTGACTGTGCGAGGAGATCGCATGACTTCTGGCGTCCTCCATGTTTTGATCAAAATGGTTCGTTGCGTCGCTTCTTGGTCCAGATTCATCCACCTCCAGGTTTCGGCTTCGGCTTCAACGCATCTCCCAGCAAACCGGGATCCAGCATCTTCGCCTCCGGCACTTCAACACCGCACTTAACATACATGCTGCTCCAGAGTGCGCCCACAGGTCTTTCTTCGGGCATAAAAACCACAGTGTTGACAAATGTCTTCGTGTTGTTGAGGCAGTTCGGCATATTGAAAAGCTGCGCTTCGCAGTTGTCGCCCTTGCTAGACACAAAGACGCCGCAACGCGCCTCATTCGGCAGGTTGATGCAAGTCCCGTTCTTCCATTGTTCGAGTGGACGCGGGAAGCGCATCTGCTGCACGACGTTGCCACGACAGTGTTTTGGACCACCAGAGCCAGAGTACGATAGTGCGACGATGGGGAGTTGCGGTGTTGGTGGTGGTCGCGGCGGTAGCGCTGGTTTACGCGAGGGCGAGGGCGTTGCGATGGGGCCGATTGCGCCGTCTGCGTCCCAACTCGCGCTGCTCCGAGGTGTTGGAGTCGCTCCTAGCATGCCTTCTTCCATGCCAAAGGTTGTGGATACTGTTGGCAGTGAAGTGCCTGATATTACAGACGTTCCATCATACACATCGACGCGGTCGAAGTCGCTTCCGTTCAGGCGTGCCTTTCCGGACAGGAGTCTCTCGGATTCCCCAACCTTAGCTGCTTGCGCGACTGTCACTTGGATGATCTTGTCTGGGGATGCGCGGACTTCGATGGCCGTCGCGAGCGAGAGGGCGATGATCAGGATGAGGACGACGGATGATGCGATTATGATGATCCGTTGCGGGATTGCCATGATGGAGACATCAGAGTTTAGTTGTTCAAGATTAAGAGAAAGAGAAGCATTTGAGATTCGAGATATCGGAACGGCTGTCAGGATATGGTGTCGCGTTGCGTGTTTCATCTCCGTGAAGTCCTGAAACGCGCTTCCAAAGCGACTGCTCCCCATTGTGCACGCACAATTTTGTGCATCTGGTCAAGTAGGCAATGACTAACCAAGATCTATGATCTAAGGGTGCTGTGTCAGACAAAAAGAGCATGACTGGGAAAGAAAGTTCTGGACCGCCGCTTGCTCCCTGTACACACCACCGCCAGAATCCCCAAAAGCGTGCACGAAGACCTCCAAACACTTCATATCCTAAGTGATTGTTCATTGCTTCCCCATGATTCATATCCGGCCGCCATCTCGCAGCCAATGTATGGGCAGTGAGCCCGCTCATCTCGGCTTAAGCGCGCCACGAACGCTAGTTGGTAGGAAACGCTTTGACTGAGCCGTGGTCCGGATCGGGTAGCATATGGTATGCGAACAGGCAATTGGCAGTCATGTGTGTCCTATGGGCGTTGTAGAGTCGCACGACTCCAGAGTCCCGACATATGCTACAGCTGACTGGTGCAAAGCAATCCGCGCGATGGTGGTTCTCTCGCTGACAGCGCGTACAGAATTGCTCGCGGCCCCAGGCGGGAGGAGGAAATGACTTGCCAATGGACATCATGCTCTCGACGACATCCTGCATGTTGCGGCCATTCACGACAGCAGGTGGCTTGCCGACAGGATACAGGCCGTCTTTGAGTGCGAGGAGAACTGCAGCCATGAGCGTTCCTGCTGCATCGTTCCCGGCCATGTGCAAGTTGTCGATATGAACATTGAAGTATGTGAGGAGGTCACGGAGTCCAATATTGGGGCCCTTGGGACCTGCAATGCCAGCCTTGGTCGCCATGGCCTGCGTATCGATGACCTTTACGACTGTACCGTAACTACGCAAGTCCACTCCGAAAGCGCGCTGGATGTGTTCAAACTCATTCTCGACCGCGTGGCCGATCAATATGATGGGCTGTATAGTCCCCATCTTGTCACCGCCCAGACGCGGACGCACGAAGGTATCGATGACGACCTGTTCCGCTTCCTCCGCCGTGACGAACTTGGTTGTGCCGAAGTGAAAGATCTCAGGATCGCCGCAGCCCTTGAAGTTGTTCAGAAGATGGGCATGTGGCATGATCCGGGCATGCGCCACTTGTATGCCTGTCAAAAGGTTCTCGGCGTGCGCGGTAGGTAACATACCTTTGGCGAGAAGCTCCGCGATACCTAGCACTTCAGTTAGATATTGCGACTAAAACGAGTAAGTAATTACACTTACCAAGCTCGGTCGTGGGCTTTGGGTGATGCTGCCACCATTCAATATCCAGGCAGACAACGGCAGCTTCGTTCAGTACCGACGGGGCGCCAAGGAGAGGAAAGCCGACGAAGTGGCGGATCACATCCGCTGCGTCAATGTCCGCCAGAGCGCGTGTCAAGTGCGAGTTCAATTCTTTAGGCGAGAGTTTGTTGTAGTCAACCATGCCGAACCCGGGTGGTTTGACAATGTGCACCATGTTGTGAGCGGCGCTCAAAGGTGTGAGAAGAGTTGAGATGTTTTGGAGCTCGTGGTTGCGCAGTGGGGAGCGTTCCATGGAGTGGGGAAGTCGGGGAGAGAATTGTTATGGTCGGTAGAAGGTTGGAGCAATTAATCGCAATTTGCGGGAGAGTCTAGTGAAAGAGGTGAAAGTGGCTACCTAGGCTATGACACACGCCGAAGAGAATTGCACATTTCGTTTGCGCGCGCCACATGAAGCTCTACCAGGTGGAATCCATACACAGAAACCTATCAGCAGGCAAGATCATGTAAAACGCTGAGCTCAGGAAGTAATCAGATCAGGTACAGCCAGCGCAGTGTCAAGACAAGGGGCATGGTGCTTTTCGTGATAGTATGGCAAGCATAATCGAGCACATTCAGCAGTGTAGTCTGCTTTTACGACCATTCATATGGAATAGTAGGGCATCTATAGCGGAATACTTGACAGGTCATATTAGAGTTCTTGTTGAAGTTGTTGAAGCAAATGTAAGAGTGGGCTAGACATATTAGGTCTAGTGACGTTGACAAACACACGAACCTGAGGTTTTGGCGACGGCCATCTTCATCTCCCACTCCACACTGTCGAGCATTTTCGTCCGTCTTCCACAAGAGGGCTTTCCATGTGAATCGTACCAGCATGCGGGCACCAGACGCCACCCCGTGCGACGATCTCTTAGTCCCTGGCGCTCATATGCACTACATGGCTTCGCAACATCCCTCACCAAGCACATGATGCAGGCGTCATTGTTGTCCTCATGTCTGGCTCGGAAATCGGGTAACCCGTTTCCAGTACCCTGTCGTCGGGCCTTCACTACTATATACACTGTTTAATTCTTATTATTAGCATGTCATGCTTCCGAGCCTACCACTTGCTTTCCTTTGTTCGCTCATAGTCGCCGTCTCTTCCTTACCCACCAACTTGGAAGCGAACTTCTAAGTGCCTTAATACGAGCTATAACACGTGCGCCCGTTTCTAGGCATCCGAATATGGTGTTCGGCGAGAGCGAACTTGCTGATTGTCATTCTTCGCTCATCAAGCACTATCGAGACGGTGTCAAGTCCCTACCTGGTTTAGCAGCCATAGCGCAAAATCCGCTTTCCACAAAGGCGGAAAATAAGCTAGCATCTGAGCTCTTGTAGTCAAGCCCAACGATCTAGCTCATCGCCCAGAGATAAGCGAGCCGCAAGTTGATCTCGCGCAAGGCCTTAGGATCGTGCTCAATCACGTCCCTCAAGAGATACAAGCGAGCAATACGAATGCGGAAATCAGGAAACGAAATTTCCTCTTGATGATCATCACGTTTATCGAATCGTCGCTCTTGGATGAACTACTATCTTGGTGCTCGGCGACTTGCTGATGCGAGAAGTATCAAAGCCTAACATGTGCACGATAGCTGTGATGGAGGCGTCGGAGTCAACGGGTATGGCGCATATAAAGTTAACGGCTCGCGGATGGCGGCAGATGGTATTGCCCTCTCCTCAACTCAATCTACCAAGGACCTTTTAACAGCATTTCTTGAACATTGTTGTTACTTCCGGTTGTGACTTTAAGTCGCTTCAAGTTCACCCCTGTCGCGAGTCGATTTCGCTCTATTTGAAGCTCAGGCCGGAGAGGAAACCCCACAGGTTATTCGAGACACTTGCTGGTCGCTTCCAGCCCTCAATCACACTCAAGATGCACCCAATCATTGCTATCAGCTTAGGAGTTCTAGTAGTCACCTACGTTTTTCTACAGCTCCTCCTTCAGCTCACGCAAAGCAAACGCGAACCACGCCTTCTAGAGTCAACATTGCCATTTCTCGACCCTGCCATTGGCATCTTTACGCACAGAGCTAACTACTTGGCGAATTTAAGGTACTGAATAGATACAGTAATGGCTCGACCATTGCTAACAGTGCTCTCAGAAGCCGATACCAAGTCAACATGCACACTTTACGTATGCCATTTCAGCGTCTCTATGTCGTACATACATTAGACTTGATCCATGCCATTCAGAGCAAAGCGAACGCGACTACCTTCATTCCAAACCTGCTGGATTTCGGGATGCTGTTCAGTGGTATGAATAAGGAGTCGCAAGGTATCTTGGCCAGAGCCTTTGGAGTGAACGGAAATGCCTTCACCATGAGTGTTCATAAATACTTGCTCTCTGGTCCGTCGCTCAAAATGGCCACAAGCACAGCTGCAGACAGACTAAGCGCAAGCCTGCCGAACAACTTTGCTGAGAGAAGTGGAGAGGGACTACTCGAGCTGGTTCGCCATGAGCTTACTTTGGCGATGACCGGCGCTATATACGGCCCTGAGAACCCCTACGATGACCCTGCGATCGAAGCAAGCTGGTGGTATGTATAGATTTCACGCTACGGCTGATGCGCCTTTAGCTAAACTCCATTAGTCAGTTCGTACCGGGTATCAACCATTTACTCTACAGCCCGTTACCAAGCTTGACTGCGCGGAAAGCACTGCAAGCACGCAGCCGAGTAGTAAATGCCTTCACAAAATACTTCGAAACCGATGGCCACCTTCAAGCATTTCCAATGATACCGGAAATGTACGAAACCAATAGGAATCAAGGGCTCGCAATAAATGAAGCAGCAAAAATGGAAATGGCAACGTCTCTGGCCATGCTCAGCAGTGGCTCGAACACCACGTTCTGGCTCCTTTACCAAATCTTCTCCAACCCTCATGCGCTCCAAGATATCCGAGACGAACTTGTAGGACTATCGACTGAGGACACAACGAGCGACAACCCAGGACGTAGAATCTTGAGCCTGAACTTGATCAAAGCGTATTGCTTGACGCTCTTGGCGATGCTCAACGAGACCTTGAGATACCACAGCAGCGTCATCAACATTAAGCAAGTACAGCACGACACCTCACTAGCAGACCAGTACTTCCTAAAGAAGAACGCGATTGTCATGATCCCGGGGCAAAGCATACACCACGATAAGGACATATGGGGTCCAAGCGCCAATGTCTTTGATCATTCTCGGTTCCTCACCCCTGACAGCAAGCGACGATTATCAAGCAACTCCGCTTTTCGGCCATTCGGCGCTGGAATAACTATGTGTCCCGGGCGACACTTCTCAACGAACGTCATTTGCAGCTTGGTAGCCATGGTGGTGCTGCAGTTTGACTTTATGCCGGTTGATGGCCAATGGATCCCGCCAACAAAACGCAACGCCGACTTGTGGAATGCCATGCCAAAACCTGATTGGGATGTCAATGTGAAAATCGTCAGACGCATTGAGGAAAAGGAGACTGAGTGGAAGTTCGTATGGGCTAAGGAAGATCAGAGCTCATGATGAGCTTTGGCTGTCCGAATGTCTTACGAGCCTGTCCCGAAACTTGAAAGTACGCTTGAGCCTTGCTTACATCTTATCAAACCACAAATGTACATTACTATGAACAATTTCGCCCTGTCTCGTTTCTGGAAAATGCAAGTTCAGACCTTCTACATAAAGCTAGCGCTGGTGCTGCTCTGAACTTCGGCATCGCGGCACAGCCGTCTTCCCCACTCTCCCCGCCACTTGACTTTCATCCCAAGACTCACCGCAGACCGCACCATCGCCCCCATTGTCGACCGGCATAGTGGATGACGTAAATAAGCTTTGATGGGTTAAAGCAAGCATGCTAAGCACATCAGCCACGTCTTATCCCGTCCCTGTACTTAGGTCCTTCTTCTTCGGGCAAAGACCTGCGCGATGTCGAAGCTTCTCAGACCAGACGGACGAATAAATACGAAATTCTTGGATTCTCTGCACTAATTCGCTATGATCAAAATTCCCTTGCGCATGACCATTGGACGTACCACAGCAAGTTACCACAAGATGGCGATGAGTTGTCGTACAAGATGTGCGTGGTGACGTGCTGGTTAAAAGCGACACTATTGTGGGCCACGGACCATCGTACGCCATGATCTTCGCACTTGTTGACTCTATCCATCCAATGGTCGTCTGCTTGTGCGGCAGGACCCCAACACAGATGCCTAATGGAGACTAAATTAATGCGAGACAGGCCAGTGCTGCAACGGTATCAGTACATGATCATCATCGAACAATGGCTACGGCGTGAACGCCTCGCCGCCATGGCCAGTCGTATCAAGGGTATAAAAGACGCTTGAGATCCAAGAAGATTGGCACGCGTCTTGTCAACTCTTGTTCCCGTAAAGCTACGCACAATGGCACGCTTCACACAATTGACGGCCTTCTTGGCAGCGGCCTCACTATGTAGCGCCCGCAAGCCTACACTGGCAGAGCGTGGGGTTCCGGTCAACTCTACTGGCGTGAAGACGATCACATCTCCTCAAGGAGCATCGATTAGCTTCAAGCAGCCCGGAAAAGAAGGCGTCTGCGAGACCACCGAGGGCGTCGACGACTACGCTGGATACATATCGCTCGACAAAACCACAAACATGTTCTTTTGGTTCTTTGAAGCACGCGAGAACCCATCGGAGAAGCCACTGACCTTATGGTTGAATGGTGGGCCAGGGAGTGACTCGCTCATCGGCCTCTTTCAGGAGCATGGTCCTTGCAACGTTACCGAAGACCTGAAAACCCAGCTCAATCCCTACTCATGGAACGAGCACTCTAACATGCTCTACCTGAGTCAGCCAGTTGGTGTCGGCTTTTCGTACGAGACGACTGAGACCGATGACGAAGGAAGATACTCCCTTGTTGATCCAGACAAGGCCAACACGACCGACGCCGCAGCCGTCGGTGCATGGCACATCCTCCAGGCTTTCCTAGACCTTTCGCCGCAGCTTGATCCGGACATCAAGAACTTCACCTTCAACTTGTGGACTGAGAGGTTAGTTCTTTCATTTTCTACCCACCCTCGTAATAGCATGCTAATTTACTACACAGTTACGGTGGGCATTATGGACCTGCCTTCTACAACTACTTCTACGAGCAGAACGAGGCCATCAAGAACGGCACAGTCAAGGGCGTGGAACTGCAAATGGACACTCTTGGTGTAATAAACGGCATAGTTGACGAGCAGATCCAAGCACCTTACTATCCCGAGTTTGCCGTCAACAACACGTACGGCATCAAGGCTATCAACGACACTATCTACACATTCATGAAGCAAGCATACTACATGCCCGAAGGATGCCACGACCAGATCGAATACTGCAAGCAGTCCAACCGCTCCACCGAAGACGGCCAGCTGACATGCGCGTCGGCGACCAACCTCTGCCGTTCTTTGGTCGAGGAGCCGTACTACGCTTTTGGCGGCCGCGGTGTGTATGATATTCGCCACCCATACGACGACCCCACACCACCAGACTACTTTGCGGACTTCCTAAACCTTGCCTCGACTCAGCAAGCTCTTGGTGTTAATATTAACTACACATCCACTAGCTCCCGCCAAGTAGGCAGCGGCTTTTCGTCCACCGGCGACTTTGTCTGGCCTAACTTCATCGAAGACCTTGAAGAAATTCTTGGCTACGGAGTGCGTGTCGCCCTCCTGTACGGAGACGCCGACTACATCTGCAACTGGTGAGTTGTTATCTACGTGGAGTATAGCATATTCAGCAACTAACCCATTCAAGGTTCGGAGGGGAGGCAGTCTCACTCGCGGCTAACTTCAGTGACGCCGCTGCATTCCGGGCCGCTGGCTACACGCCCTTCCTTGTCGATGGCGTTGAGTACGGCGAGGTTCGCGAGTACGGCAACTTCAGCTTCACTAGGATCTACGAGGCTGGACATGAGGTGCCGTACTATCAGCCTGTAGCTAGTCTCGAGCACTTCAAGCGAGTACTGGATCACGTTATCATTGCGGATGGAAGCGTGGTTGTTACGGATAGTTATGGCACGAACGGATCGGCTAAGGCGACGCACACAGAGAGTTATGTCAGCTTGCCACCAACGAGTACGCCCAGCGCGGCCAGTAGGGTCAAGCGTGGAAGTTTGTAAAGTTTGATGAACATGATGAACTCTTAATGTACTGATCGCGAGCCAATACTAAAGGTGCATGAAAATTGAACATTGACTTCGCAGATGCTTCTTTGGTGAATACTGATTTTGTGCCTTTGTAGGCCAAGTTTTCACACAAGACCCCGACCTAGGGCTAGATATCTGCAGCTCCTTCTATGCGCTACGGGACGAGGCTGAAGTACACAGGCTTAGCTCCAAGACGAACTTGCACAACAGGACTAACGTACATGACATGCTACCATATGTGGAAAAAGACAACACATTGTCGTCTAAATGCAGACAGTTTGAAGCAGGCTACCGCATATATTGGCTGCCCGACATGCGAAAAGGGCGCATGGCCATTTAAGGCTGCCGAGTCGCATGCGGTTTGTTTGAGTTGTCTACATAGCTGAGGCTCATCAGCTTCCCCTCGATATTCTGTCCAAATGATAGTGTTCTACGTCTCGCAGTGGCTTATAAAATGAGTAATCCAGGCCAACGGGGCCATACCTTCTACTATGGATATTTTTTCATCAATGAGGAGTCAGTTTCTCATGCAAACGGAGCTGTACAAGGTATAAGCGGCCTCAGTATGTATCACATTCACCACGAGCTCATTTCGTATCGCGCTAGTCAAAACTTTAGCCCGCCCGCTTTCAAACACCTCAAAACTTTTACGCGGCTTACCATACTTCCCATCCGACACCTTCGAGCAGCCGTCAGCGATGTCACTCTCCACGCCTACTAAGCTGACCAATCTCCGCAGTCTTCTCGCCAACAAGCCGCAGCAAGAGGTGTTGCGCTTGTACCTCCACCAGAACCACGATAATCTTCTCAAGGAAGCGGTACTCGTCACGATCTTTCGCAGATGGTCTATTCTTCCGCCATATGCCCTCACTGAAATTGGCGTCACTACGTACGAGCGCCAGCAAGTACACGGCGGCCTGCCATGCCCTCCAGGCCCGCATGCCGAGAACCTACTGCGACAGGTCTGGTCAATGCATTATCGCATTAGAGAGAACGCGCATCTTTCTGCAACCAAGAAAGACCCGATGGAAGCAGGCCAGACTCCTTTTCACTTCGGATACTCGGTGTACGTCACGCTCGAGGACGCGATGGACCTTCTGCAACAAATCTGGCACCAGCCCATCGACACGAAGAGGCTCGAGAAAGGACATCGCCCAGTCATCTGTCTCTCCTATGGCAACAACGACGCGCTTAACAAAACCAGACACGTTGAATTCGACTTCTCACCTGCAGAGATCGGAACAACGGTCGCCATGCTTGACGCGCAGAACATCGCTACACAAGCCAAGATCACAAGCTCAGGCGACGCGAGCATCGACTATCTTCTCAAGATCTTCCAGATCAGGCCGTTCGACGAGCATAATGCGGGTAACGCAGCAATGTACGTCACTGCCCTCGCATTCCTATCGGTTCTGCGCAAAGAGCTCTACGGATCGGAGGCCAACCCGAAAGCGAGGCCAGGCCAGCAAGGAATCTCGTCCACGAAGAGTGCGCGGAGTGTGATGCAGTGGCTGATGGACCATCCAACCCCGGTCCCGCCGTTCGGAGTGACGACTTACTGCTCGAGGTGCAGCAGCTTCGTTCATACGGCAGACGAGTGCCCGAATACCGACTTTGTGTGCAGCAAGTGTCTGACATCAAAGACAAAGTTCAGGCAGGAAAACGCGGTCACGCACATGGAGGGTTTGTGTATCTATCGCTGAAGGAGGGTCAAGTGCTGGTGTCTCCGGGAGACATGAGTTATGTGGTTCGAACATGGCAGACACAAGGTCTTGAAGTAGTTGTAGATTGGCGCCAGGTACGCAATGAGGCCCGTTACGTCGTCGCTTCAGAGTATGAAATGTTGGTGGACTACATTGAAGCCACCACGAGAATCAAAACTTAGAAAATAAAACATGATAGGTACTTCCATTGCTCATTATATTGTTCATCTGTAGCGGCTCGAAGTTACCACAAACGCGCTGATACTCAATCCTGCTTCTTAACTACGATCTCAAAATCGTGGTATATTCCTTCCAGAACTTTCAAGCGTCCAGAAAATGGTAGGCGATTAGGGAATCTCGTTCGTTCACTATCGCGATCAGCATTACGTCGTCACATAAGGGCTCCAAGAATTGCTTACAAAGACACTAGTTGTGCGAATCTTTTCTTCCCACTCTGAAAGTGGCTTAGACTAATCGAAGTTGATGCCAGGAATGGACCAGTTGCTGCTGACAGTGACTTCCACGCTCCAGGCTTGAAGTTGATATACAGGAGCAACCGGCGCCGCTTCGTACTTTGCAGAAGTGCCTTGTTTCATAGCATCGATGCTTATGAAGAGCTTGAGACCGTCCAGTCGCTTGGTCATGTTGCATTGTTCGACGCATCTTGCCTGTTGCTCAAAGTCTGCCTTGCTAGCGGTATTTTCCCTTTCGAACGCGTTGAGACCCATGATTTCGAACGATAGGACAAGCTTGATTCGGCGAATGAAATGGTACTGGGCGCGGCAGGCGATGATCGCCCAAGGGCCGCACGTCAAAGTTCGCCCGATATCGTTGTAGTCCGCGATTGTCAGCAGCACACCTTCGTAAAGCGACTGACAGATCTCATCGGTAGATTGAGTACCCATGTATGTGTCGGAAAGGTATTGTGGTGTGTTGTTGCATTCGACGCGAGGATAGTACCTGGTAGGAGAAGTGGTATCCTTAGCTATGAAGGTACGGTTTGGTTGGATGTATAGCTCTTCGGTACCAATCCCTTGTTGGAGGACGGCAACGTATATCGAGTCTGTCAGCTCTCGCACGGGAACCGCCTTGATGAGTTTCTGGGCGAATGATCGACACCAAGCCCGCGAGTATGCCCTGGCAGCGACATCTAAGTCTCTACAGAGCTTGTAAGCTCTAGATTACACAGAGAGATATGATGTGTTTGACTTGCTCGTTCAACAACATCTTGTCGCCGTCCAGCAACTGTTGTTCTTGTTCAATCCTACAGATCTCTGCGCTCAATTGCCAGCATTTTCTTTGATTGAGCTCCAACTTTTGTTTGGTACTATGAGACAGTAAGCAAGTAAATTGTGGAATGGCGTCATGGTTAACAGCACTCACCAAGTCAACACTTGCAAGCTGAGGTTTACCTCATCAGCAGTAACTTCCGCAATCATCCTTGAACTCATGGTTGAGAGCTACTCGTGTTCTGAGAGCAGAGCGGTATTGAAATCATGTCTTATTGCTTGGGAGATAGGAGAAGCTGACGTTCTGTCTCTTTTTGCGAGTATAATATCTTCAATGGAATTCGCTTGTCCATCATCACATATAAGATGCGCCTTCTTCCACTCGTGCTTGAATCCTTGTGGCCCCAATGCCTGATGTTATAAACCGTTCGCACGGTCGTCTCATCCTGTATGATTCGATTTGAGGTGTATAAGAACTCCTACTCTGACAAACAGCACCTGTCTCAGGCTACTAGACGTTCCCGGAATTCACTATCTCCTCTGTGCTAGTGTCAGTATGCTCATCGTGAACTCTTGCGTCTTATGATGAACTTACAAAGACACCATTTGTACGGATCTTCTCCTGCCATTCAGAGAGCGGCTTGTCGTAATCGAAGCTAGGATTGCCATGGGGATAGTCTATAACCAAGTGTATGCCCTTCGTCTTCAGGCGGTACATATGTTCGACTATTGCTTCTTCATATTTCTCAGCAGTCACTGCGCCTATGACGTCAACGACAAGCGTAAGCTCGAAACCCTTGAGATGTGCGATCAGCCCACAGTGCTCAAGACACGACACCTGCTCCTCAAAATCCTGCTTGGTAACGAGTAACTCGTAGAAGTCTTTCGGTTCCTGGTCATGGAAGTTGAAGTGTATGTTTAGACGGCGAAGGAATGCGTGCGGCGCGACAAGTGGATACTCTTGGAGAGGCCCATATTTTAGCAGAGGTAATACGTCCAAGGGAGATTCCACTGTATGTTCAACATGCTCGTACCACGCTTGTTAGATCTCGCTTAGAAACTCCTATCCCATGTATCTGCTGCTCAGATAATGTGGCAACACATTATAACCAGCGCGCGCATAGTACTGGCTCAGTGGGAACCTGGAAGCGGCGCTCCAATTAGAATTCGACATGGGTTTGATCAAGACACCATACTCTATGGCTTCGCTGATCAGGGTCAGATAGATCATGTCCCGAATCTCGGGTGCAGTGATCGTTTCCACGAAACTTTGGCTGAACATTCGGCACCAGATGCGAGAGTATGTTCTTGCTATAGACTCTAGGTCTCTATAATAAGCGTAAGTCCACTGCTCATATATCAATTCCTGTCAGAGGTAGTACTTACTCGTTCAAATCGGCTTCTTCGCGACTGAGAGTATCGTCCTATGAGTAAAGCCTACCAAGCTCGATGCGCCTGGTGTTCTTGATCTCTATGCTTCGTTGCAATCTAGAGCACTATTAGCATTTACTGAGAGCTACAGTCAATGGAGTATAGCGTGTTTGTGTACAGTGCCGGTGTCTGGAAGCTGAGATGCACCTCCTCTGCCGTCATGTCGGCAGTGAATTGATAACTCATGGCGGAGAGATCGCTTTTCTTCGGTCGAAAGCGTGGTTGAGCAAGGTCCTCGGGTAATTGGTGAGTATTGAGACCTTATATACAACCAAGGGGGAGGAGAAAGCAGTCATCACACTCGGACGCACCAGCCACCGGTCCGTTGCGCTAGCGAATGCATTCACGATACGACATCGGTGCCGCACCCGATGATATCATCGAACGGATTCGAAGAACTGGAGTTTATTAACAAGACTCGAAAGTCGTTTGTCAATTATCTTAAAAGGATGTGGTTCATGAGGTCAGTGAAGGACAATCTATACAGTACTTGGGTATAACAGATAACAACAATCACAAATATTCCTACATCCATCTCACTCCTTGTCCTGCGGCACTTTGATGACAATCTTCCCCTTAGCCCTTCCACTCTTCAGCTTCTCATACGCCTTTGGCGCATCCTCCCACTCAAACACACTGTCCACCACAGGCTTGAGCTTGCCCTCCTTCATCCACTGACCCAACTGCTCAAGGTTTGGTTTCGATGCTTGCGTCATGAGCAGTTGGTACTTTGCCTTGCCGCCGCCCAAGAACCCAGGCCGTAGCATATTGCTGCCAACCTGCAGAGCAGTTCCGAGCGAGGGAGTCGCACCGATTTGGGAAAAGCCTCCGCCTGGCAAGATGAATGCGTTCGAGGCTTTGTAGAGATTTGCTGGGATGCCGATGTTATCGACGACGTGTTTGAAAATTGGGCCTTTGGAGGAGAGAGCTTCAACGATATTGGTCGACTTGTAGTCGATGACTTCGTCTGCGCCGAGGCTCTGGCATAGCTCAACGTTGGCTGCTGAGCATGACGTCGTGACATGGCAACCCAAGGCCTTTGCGATTTGAACGCCGAAGCTGCCTGTGCCGCCTGATCCGCCGTTGATGAAGACTTTGTCTCCGGCCTTGACATTCGGGGCGATGGCTTGGTATTCGGTCAATCCGCAAATTCCTGCTGTGGCGGCTGCTTGAGGATCAACGCCTTCCGGGAGGACGGCAGCAAGTTCTTTTTTAACAACGACGTATTGCGCAAGGGTACCGTTGAGGTACTCTCCCATCTTTGCACCGAACACGAATTGGCCTTTGGTAAAACCTTCAGCATTCTTCCCGACCTCGGCAACTCTACCAGAGAAATCCGAGCCTGGAGTGAACACTGAGCCTAAGAGTCGGAGCGGTGCTGGGCTTTCTGTGATTTTGTGATCGACGGGGTTGAGTGCCATGGCGTGGACTTGAACCAGAATTTCGTTGTCATTAGGCACTGGTATAGGCGCGTTGTCGTTAATATGAAGGTTCTTCTCCATGCCTCCTGCCACTGACTTGTATTGCCATACTTTCATCGTTTTAGCCATTTTGTGAGAAGAGCAGAATTTTGATTTGTTGGAGAGGAAGTGAATCTGGTAGCCGCTGAAAAGTCGAACTGCTGTCGAGTTATGTACTCAACTTTCAGTCCCTGCGCGCACATGCGGAAGTCCGCACGCGTCATGATGCGGAGTGGGGCTGCGCGAGCGGGCCTTCTATCAACCCGCCCATTGCCACATCTACCCCGTTCACACATTCGGCGGCTCTTTTACACGTCCTTGTTAGCATACTACAAGGTACGCTTTAAGACTTAATGCGCGACAGACATCAAATGTATTTGCGTTTGTCAGCGCAAAATCAACCCAATGCGGTTAGGCATATCCCGGACGCGGGGGATCCTAAAATGCCGTTCCAAAGACACTGATAGCTGACGTATTATTATCTGACGTTGAAGACTTGTCGTTGATCGGGTTTCGTTTATTGTGACTGTCTAGTGCAGCGATCCAGTGCTGACCCATAGTACGCTCGTTTTCTATGTACCGGAGTGGGGTAACAGATACTCCGATTAGATGATAATCTTTAATTATCGTGCGTCGCTCTTATAAAGTTCGAATAAGTTGTTATTTAGATAGTACTGCGAATCAGAGGCCTTCGGCTTCTTGTAACGTGCATTACAAATATGCTAATTATAGGCTAGGAGCTGGATCGCTGCACCTGGGGAGCACCGATATCAGACCAGTATTTGACAGCTAGCTACATATCGCCTTGACCTAAAAGCCTCCAACGTAAGATGATATGAAACCGCTATCTAGCTTGCACCGCGCAGTCTAACCACTTGTCGAGTTCGCAGCTGGATAAGTCACAAACATCTTCTCGAAGCCTGTGACATTCCATTCACCCGTCGCAGTGTTCAACGTCAGATTCGTCGGCACCGTCTCGCCTCTCTGAAGCGCACCGCTCTCGACACGACCTCCTGCGACGTTTCTGTCAAGGTGGTTGGCGCCAGCCTTGACGGTGAAATTCGCCAGACTGACTTCAAAGGGGTTGCGAGTAGCCACTGATGGGGAACCTGGGAATCATCAGTAATTGCCTGAAGTCATGGCCGGGCGAAGACTTACCGTAGTAACGAGCATTCAGCTCTTCGGGAGAGACGTGAAGCTCGTAGTATCCGCGGTAGTATCCTTCTGTCCATTGGAGCTCCCTATTATCGCTAACGAGTCGGGCTGCAAGCGTGCTGGCATTGGCGATGCTACGGCCTGCTCCATAACCACTTGAAGACACGGCAGTACCTGCGAACTCGACACCAATCGCACCAGCACCAGTCGCTTGGTCGTAGGGAGCCTTGTCGAGCCAGACGAGGTCTGACACCCAGTTTGCATGGGAGTCGCCAGCTAGGAAAGCGGTGTTGCTGATGTTGTTGCTGTAAAGATGATTTAGGGTGCGGTTCCTGTTGGATGTGTAGCCCTGCTGAGTGTCAGTGGTGATCGCCGATGCGATATGGAGATACTTGCATCCCACTGGTCTGCGTTGATGCCATCTCCACCGTACAACACAGTTTGGTTCACGCTACTGAAGATGATCTGGTTGCCGATGACCCTCCACTGAGCGCCCCGATCGTTTGATTCGGACAAGGTTCGATAGAACCAGTTCTCCTGGCGGGAACCCATAAGCGAACGACCAGCGTCGTCCTTGAGTTCCGCAATGTAATCATCGTTCCAGTTGAGGGTGGTGATACTACGGTCGTAGTTACGAGTGTCCAGCATGACTATCTTTGATCAGTATCCCGTGCTGCATTCTCGTCTCACGTGGCTGACTTACTCAAATCAAAGAGCTTGCCCATCTTGAAGTTCCTCCAGATGCGAAGATTATCGTCCAAATCGACTTGACGAATTGGCATCCACTCAAAGTACGCGCGAACAGCATTCATCTTACGGGAGTCAACACTGATGCGGCCGAACTTTAAGAACGAAGCCTCGGTGTTGTTCATGCCACTGAAGCCATCTCTGTAGCCGTTGTTGGCTACCTCGTGGTCATCCCATGTCGTGATCCAAGCAAAGTTTTGATGGGCAAGACGCAAGTCTAGATCTGTGCGATACTGACCGATACGAGTCCGGTAGTCGTACAGACTGAAGATCTCCCCACGGGGAGCAGTTGCACGTGGGTCTTTGCCGGCAACTCCTTTACCACTTTCATAGATGTAGTCTCCGAGATGGACCTACATGGATCATAATCAGATTGATAAGCACAGGATTCATCGGGCTTACAAAGAAGTCTACGTCATCTTTACGTGCCGCATTACCATAGGCATTGAAGTATCCATTTGGATAGTTGCTGCAGGAGAACACAGCCAGACCTACTTTAGACACGCTGTCGTCCTCGTTGGGGCTGGTCTTTGTTCGTCCAACTGGACTCTTGTTGCTTGAGCCACACACAGCGAACTGATAATAGTACGTCTGGAAGGGCTTCAGATTCTTTGCCTCAACCTGCTTGATGTTAGTTCTATGCCTAATTGAAATTGGACGAACACTGACCTTGATAGTGAAGTCGATATCTGAGGTAGTGTAGGCTGTACCGCTGTCGACTACGCTCGAAAAGTTCCTGTCCGTACCGACGCGGTACTCGGTACAGATGGGGTTCGGTGAAGCTTTGATGTACTTTTCGGTCTCATGGCTGTAGAAATCCACATAGCCAGAAACAGTCACGTTAGATCTATCGTGCTCGAGTGATGGTGCAACACGGGTCCAAAGAATGACCGAATGGGGATATGGGTCGCCCGACGCCACACCATGCGTAAAGTTGAGTTGAGCTGGATCCCACGGAGCTGCGCGCTTCACAAGACTTCGCTTCGCCACCTTTGGTACGTCGATACCGAGACCAGCATGCCTTCGGGATGGGGACTGATAGTTGAGATTTCCGTCGAAAGAGGCTAGGGTCAAAGAGGCCAGACAGGCGGTCGTTAACAAAGCCAGCGCCATTCTGATACTTTGGTAGCAGCAGTGTGGTTCACGATTCATGGCTAACGGGGGGGCTTCTTTATATCAGGACATTTTTCTCGTGCCGTCCACGGGTACTTCGACATCACGGCTAATGCAGGACCTATAGGACTAGTGCAATTATGAAGGGGAAGCCAGTTCATACACCAATCAGAGGCGTAGCTTTGTCAGTGTGTAGACATGAACCTGATGATCCTCGGGTTTGCATATGCGTGATGCGCATGTGCGGACAGGGCGAGTTAGTATTGGCTCGTCAGCCGTTGCAACTTTCGTGCACACGGGAGGGATCGCTTGGCATCCGCTCTGACATGAACCGGCACGGTCACGAAGTCTTAGAGTAGCTCTGTGTGAAAAGCTTGTAGAAGCGTCTCTGTGTGAACGACCATTAAGTTAGCGTTCATCGGGAGGGGCGGAAGAAGAAGCACAGGGATGGCTTCACGTATCGGAGCACCGGTCATTTGATCGCACTATCGAACTTAGCCATTGCGCGCTATGTGGAATTTGTTCTCTGATATTCGTACTTGTTCTAGAAGCGTGGCTGTTTGTACAGGTCGTGGAAGCTTGGTGAGGGAACAGGGTCCTCAGTCGCGGAGTGGCCTCTTCTTTTCTTGGCACAGCGACTTTGGAAGCACGTCGAGCAGATGAACCTCGCAATGACCACAACACGTCATGCGCTGCCAACTCAAGCGCCTCGCGCCACGTTTCTTGATAAATTGAAGTCTTATAGCGCTCCCTCGGTCAACGATTCACGCGTTTACTCCGGTTCGTACTGGATTTCGCACCGCACTGAGGACCCGCACCGTTTACACGTTCTTTTCACCAAAAGTCTGTAAACCCCTGCCATACAAAAATTGGAAGGGGCTAGTCGATTACTGTATCAGATCAGAGGATGTGGCAAGAACAGTTCAGGTCAGCAATGTGTGTCCGTTCGCTACTGAAGAAGACATTAGACAGCTCTTTGTCGAATCTGATTTTCAATCGGAATTCATTCTTATGACCTATGACGCTAAAATTGGCCATACACATTAAGACTCAAGCGGAAAGGTTGTCATTATATTGAAGAGTCCAGAGCAGGCACAGCAGGCCATCAAAGATCTTGGTGGAGCTATCATGTTTGATCAAAAACTTGCTGTTATTCCTCACCAGAAGACTGTCAACTCCAGATACGTGGAATATTACTGGGGCTGGTATGCTATTTCCGACCCGAGTCGTTTCAAGCAAAGAGCCAAATTTTGAAGTCACCCACGGATGTAAGTGGCACGCCCACTCGCATGAATGCCAATTGTTTTTTCACTAGATTTCTAGGTTTTCGCACCGCAGCGAGAAGGACGAGTCATCATCATACTCGAACACGTTCCAATTCAAAAAGAACAAGAATTTCCTCGCTATCACGCGGCTGCCTATAACATGCTCTACAGTTTCGATGTTGAGGGTTTACAGGTAGCAAGTAAGAGCTTCTTCACATCAACTTCGGGTCTCTCGGCGAAAGCCTCCCATGCGACTCCTTGGCGGAGCCTCCTGGGACAGCGGCCTTCCCGGTCAACACAACACGGCTCGAGTACGTGTGCATCCTTCCTGTGTATTTATGGCAACATGCTGACTGTTTATGTTGGAATATGATCAAGGATCTGCGGTCGGCACAAACTTTGAGGAGGTATGCATCTTCCCTGAGATCGGACGCAAAGTCGCAACATCGCTGTCAACAACCTTGCGCCAAGATCACACATGATCTGACCAACCTACAGGCACAAGAGGCATTGTTCCGGCGCTGGATTCTGAAAGGAAATGATAGAGGGCTTTGGGTACGAGGGGTGATTATTCTCCATGTTCAGTCCCGTTAGCTGTGTGCTGACCAACGCAGCATAAGTATCGATAATTAACACGCACTCGCGAGTAATGCTAAGCGCAGAAGGTGCGCCAGACGTCTCTACTACACATACCGCATTTTCAACGCATGGCAAGCGATTTCATACACTGTGTAGATAAGATCAATTCGACCGAGCACTGATGGAGCTCATGGGCCATAGAGGAAGAAGCACAATTTTCTGAAGACACTACTCGACCTTGTAGACCAATTTCACGCCAGACACCTTGCCATCCTTCAGATCCTGCAAACCCTTTGGCACGCCTTCAAGGCCATTGCGCACCTCCACCGGATGCGTGCGAATCTTGCCAGAATTGATGAGCTCCTCCGACGCCTTCCAGAACTTGGAGCCGAATTCGTAGTCCTTTTGACTCTCGGGAACCTTGTCGTTGTATTTTTCGCCCAGCGCAGTGTACGCCAGCGTCCAGACGGCCTTGACATCTTTGCGCGAAATCTCCTCTGGAGGAGGTAGGAGAGCTGACAAATGGCCACCGCTGGATCCGATCGCTGCTACGCCGATTTCGGTCGAGCTACCTTCACCAATGCAATCGAAAACGAGCTTGAGCTTATCGTTGGCTGCTTTGCGTATCTTCGCGCCCACGTCAGCCTCCTTGTAGTCGAAGACGTGATCGGCTCCAAGCTTGCGCAAAAGATCGAAGTTGTGTGGTGAGGAGGTCGCATAGACTTCGCATCCGGAGAGCTTGGCGTACTGCACCGCGAGTGTGCCCGTTGCAGTCGAAGCGCCGTAGATTAGGATAGGAGTTGGCTCTTGCACCTTGTTTGGCGGGAAGGGTAGGCCGAGTTCCTGGTACAGTCCTTGCGCGACGGTCGATATACCAACGCCCAGCGTTGCAGCATCTTCGAAAGAGATAGTTTCGCCGAATTTGAGGTTGATGCCTTCTTTGGCCTTGATGAATTCAGCGAATGCACCGTTGCCCTTGTCGTAGGGGTCGCCTGTACATGATCAGGAAATGGCACACAACGCAGGGTGAAGGCACTCACCTCCTCGGACGAATCCGCAGACCCTGTCTCCAACCTTGTAGTTAGTAACACTCTTTCCAAATTCCACAACTACACCAGCGTAATCGCAGCCCGCAATGGATCCTGGTGAAACGGATCTGGCAATGTTCTTCCAGTCTGTGGGGTTGAGTGCAACAGCTTTGGTCTTCACCAAGATCCAGTTATCTCCGGAAAGCTTTGGAATCGGTACGTCATTTTTGAGCTCTGCAACGTTTTCGGACACATGCACGACTGCTTTTTGGGTGGACATGTTGGATGTTTGAAGATGCTTGACAGATGATGATAATTGATCGAGGTTCGAAGAGTGATGTCGTTAACAATAGGCGGTACTGCCCTCACCTTTATAACAACGGCAATAGTTCTGCAATGATGCAACCTGTGCCTAGATACACTAGTAGTACGCGTAGGACACCATTTCGTCATTTGTCATCAGCTTCTCTGAGGGGTACGCCGTTCGGGCGAAGCTCGGAATCAGAGGTGAGATACATCTATTGTGCCACTGACATGCATGATCAATCAATTCCATCACTTCACATTGCATATGTGTATTAACAATCAACCGGCTATTGTCGCTCCATGGCGGGTGGCTGTCTTGTTGCTGACGGGGCGATGAATACGGGAGAAAAGTTGCGTCTGTGCTCAAGCTTTCCCAGTACCTAGCGCCAAAGCCCGCAGCAAGGGTCCAGCCCGCGCGAGTCTTTTGATCAATGCGTTCAAGTCGCGCAACTGACACCCAACCGCAATCAACATAAGTCTGCACCTTTTACTTCGCGGAAAATCAAGCCTGTTTCTTCAGTATGGCAGACGCGGATGCACAACGACAGGCAGAAGAAGATGCGCAGCTCCAGATTCCGCCCTACCCATACCCCCCACCTTTTTACCTGAAATTCACCACCGAGAACAAAGATAGACTGAACGAGATCAAGAAGGAAGCTGGTATCGACACAGCATCCAAGGATAGCAAATCCACGCAGCTCTCTATAGAGCAAATTCTCGCCTTACCGACCGAACTGCGCTACCTCATCCCACCCGAGCCACCCGCAGACACTGAAGAGTTCAACGTCTTCGGCACAGTCAACCAGCTCAAAGACCGCGACACCTTCAATGGCACGATGGAATTCATAAGTCAAGGACTGCACAAAGCTCTACCTGACTGGAAGTACGAACAGCTCTATCCAACCACCGATGCCTCCAACTCTGCGTCCTCGAGCCTCGACCGACAACGCTACCTGTTCCGTTTCCTGCGCAGTATACTCGTCGCGTATATTGAGTTGCTGGGCATAGTGGCCATTAACCCGACGGACGAGCTCAAGGACGACAAGTTGAAGGATATCTTGACTATGGTCACGAATATGCATGCGTTGATTAATGAGTACCGGCCGCATCAGGCGCGGGAGACACTCATTAGCGAGATGGAGAGGCAGGTCGAGAAGAAAAAGAAGGAGATACAAGGTGTCAGCAAGATGAAGGAACGAGTAGGGGAGGTGCTGGAGGGATTTGGACGGGAGATTCCGAGCGACAAGGCTGAGGACAAGACTGATGAGGCTGCAGTCACGAGTGAAGAAGAGAGGAAGCTGGACGCGCAAAGGCAGATGTGGCAGGCCATGGACGAAATGCTCAGCCAGTGAAGAACACCACCCTCATGTGCGGCTGAATATGCGAACGTCGTAAACAGCAAATCAGGCGCATTGGAATGTGAGATGGCGCTTGTAAGATCGCGCTCGGGGCCGGTACCTTGGAAACAGGCAATATACAAGAGCTTGGCATCTGCAAACACGCTAGGAACGAGGCTATCATTGACGAGCCAAGAAATGACGTCAAGCCGGTGAAGCGCCTCAGCTAGTATCTGCCCTCAATCCCCTGAATACAAATTGTTCGGTGTGGCTGTTGTGTCTCAAGCCAATTTGGCGCTTGTTCGTGAGCGTGGCACGCGCTCGTAGGGCACGCGGTCAACTTGGCCCCAACAGCACGAGGGACTCACATCAGCTGTAAACTTGGCTTCAGCTATCTGCAGGGAACGAATGCGGAAACTGTGCGCGTCTTTATATACTTAGGCAACTTTCCAACACTTTCTCGCATCTTCGCAAAGTCTTAGACACCGTCTCAGCCTTATACTACTTTTTCCACGTACCTCACAATGTCTTCATCGGACTCAGCACGACCTTCGAAGCGACTGGCCGTCTTCTGCGATGGCACTTGGGTCGGTCGTGAAACCAATGTTCCTGGCGCGCCTGCGAGCAATATCCGCCAGCTTACCAATATGGTTGGCGAAGTCCAGTACAACGACTCCAACATGGAAGAGTCGGCCGTTCATCCGCTTCGTGTGCATTCACACGTGCAATCAGCGTCATCTTCTGACAGCGTCATCGCCGGCTACCAAGAAGGTGTAGGCCTCAACCGTACGTTCCTTGATTACATCTGGGACGGCGCCACAGCCTCAGCCATCGGCGACGAATGCATTGCCGTATACAAATTCATCGTCGAAAACTACACCGACGAACACGAGATTTGGCTGTTCGGATTCTCCCGCGGCGCTTTTACGGTCAGATGTGTAGCAGGCATGATCAACAACTGCGGCATCATCAAACGACTCCCAGAATTCACCTCCGATGAAGTCCACAGACTCTGCTACGACGTCTTCCGCACCTACCGCAGTGCGCTCCCCAACGACGGCCCGCACAGCGGCTCCAGCCTCAAACTCAAAGGCGACGCAACCCACATATGGCAAGTCGCCCGCCCCATCCGCTTCATGGGCCTCATCGACACCGTCGGCGCCCTAGGCATCCCACGCCTCAACGCAGGCATCGGCTTCGACTGGGCGCCCTTTGAATTCTTCGACCAGAACATGTCCTCAGTCGTCCAGGAAGTCTACCACGCGCCTTGCCTGCACGACAGATTGTGGATGTTCCAGCCCTGCCTCGTATATCCCGGCAGCGGTACGGACAAAGCTCGCGTCCACCAGAAATGGTTCCCGGGTACGCACTACGACGTCGGGCGCATGACGTTCCGCTTCGTGCGCCAGAGTCCGGCGAACTGGATTGAGAAAGTCGTCGGCGCGTTGCCAGACCTCTTGTCGCGAACCATCTTCCCGAATGAAGTGCTATCAGACTGTGTGTTGCGCTTTTTACTCGAGGGCATAAGAGACGTCGATGCCTCCTCCGCAAACCCTCTTATCCCAGACGTCCACGATAGAATCTCGCACTTGGACGCGCGCATCGCGCATCCCGCCCCACACTCCACCGGCTCAGGCGACATCTACGGCGATGTGCTCAACTACGCGCCCGGCGGGATCCTGCTCGGCAGTCTGCAGCGCGTGGGCAAAGCGTTCACTTCCACGCTCAACACCGTGCTTCCACAGCTTGGCACAAACATCCAAGACCTCCTGGGTATCAAAGCGATCATCGGGATTCTGACCGCCACAACCGATCGCCGCATTCCGGGTGGCGAGGAGGATGTGTTCGCGTACGCTGAGGAACAGGTGGTGTGCGTGCAGGGCGTGCAGGAGAGTGTGGTTGTGGCAAAGACGGCGGATATGTTGGGTACGAATGAGTGGGGGAAGAGGAGGTATGAGAGTAAGACGTTTGAGAATTGGGTGCTTTGGAAAAGGGTATTTGGGGGTGGGGAGATTGAGGTTATGAATGGGAATGGTTAGGAGGTTAATGGGGGTGGAGGTGCGAATGGCAATGGCAATGGCAATGGGAAGAAGAAGAACAAGAAGAAAGTCGATAGAAGCGGGGTGTATGGTGAGACTTTTGATATTAGCCGAGAATGAGGTCGGAATGAAGATAATTATTTTCATTTGAAGAACATTTGCATTTGCATTTCCAAAGCTTGTTTATATACTACAAATTCCATCATCCCACGCATATCCTATTCCTACAATCCTTCCCCATCCCCACCCCTTCCCCACCCCTTCCTCCCCTCATCAGAAAAACGAATGGACGTCCGAGACCAGCGGTAAGCATCAGGGTATCTCGAAACACACAAGTGAAACAAAAAAATAAAAAAGTAAATCATCATCGATCGGTGCTTTCCTCTCCGCTCCCGATCGTGTCATTCAGAAAGACGCAGTGGTTTCTGATATTCAAAAGGCAATGTGGAAACGCCGTTGCAATGCATGCACGCAAAAAGTAACAAGTTTTTCGGCCTAGTAGCGCTGGTCATAGCCGTTATTTGACTCGTAGCCCTGGTTCTGGTCGTAGCCGCGCGGGGGGTAACGCGGCTGGGACATGGGCGTGTAACTACGATCTGGTTGAGACATGGGCGTATAGCTACGGTCGGGACCTGTATTGCCTACGTGAGATGTAGGCGTGTAACTACGGTCTGGGCCCATATTGCCTGCGTTCCAGGATGGTTGTTGGATCGGGGCTGTGGCGCTACGTTGTTGGGGGACGGAGCCGGTCATGCCGCGATTTGGCAACGGTTGGGAAGCTTCGCGGCGCTGGATTGCGGATGTGAGGGAAGCGGGGAGACCGGGGCGAGGAGGGGCGGTGCCAACGCGTGGTGGTGGTGCGGTGCCTGCTCGTGGGGGAGATCGCGGGCCTGAGGGTAGGCCGGACTGTGCGGGTGAGCCGGCGCGTAGGGCGTCGGGGATTTGAGGAGGTGCTTGGAGGGAGTTGTATTCGTCCAGGATACTTGAGTTGGAGTAGTAAGGTTGGTGGCCGTGCTGGCTTGACGTGGTAGTCTCGACGGGCGACAGCTCGTATTGCTCGACTTGGGGGGGACCACGGCTGTCGAAGGGACTGAACTCGGGGTATGGTCGATTTGACTGAGGTGGCGATGGTCCTCGGCGATCGTTGGACATGGGTGACATGACGCGAGGTTCAGATGTAACTTGGTTGTTACCCACCGTCGAGTAGCTTGCGTCCATGTTACTACCGACGGTAGAAAAACTTGTGTCAACTGGTGGCAAAACTCCAACTCCACGCATAGTCATTGGGGTGTTTGATCGGCCATTAGTCGCTTCAGGGAACGGTCGGCTGCTCGGCGTGTAAGATCGAGGAGGCTGTTGATTGAAATAATCTCTTCGGTCCATTGGTGGCATTGGGTCAGTAGGCGTTCCAGTAGCCATACCTCCCACTTGGTCCAAAAGAGGTGCGTTGGAGCGGTAGCTGGCGGTGGAATAGTTTGTGTCTGATCGAGTGGGGTATCCAGGTCTCTCGTCAAGCGTGGGTAGTCTGGGATTCACGGGACCACGGCTGGTGTTTGAGGTTCCTGGCCGTGCTGGACCGTTGGCAGAGTATGGTGGAAGCGTGGTGCTGGTGGTCATGGTGTCGGAGCGTTGCATCGAGAAGACAGTAGACGTGTCATCGTCAAGGTCAAGCTTGGGTAGCGTAGGACGTGTCTGTGTTGGGTCAAGCTTGCCCTTCTTGATGGCCCTCTCCTCTTCTTGCCTCCTTTTTTGATCCGCCTTCTCAATCGCCTTCTTGACTTTCTTGCCCACAATACGCTCAAGACGAGTCTCGACCTTGCGTCGGCAGTACTGGGTCAATGAGCCATCGGCTTTGGGAATGTAGTGCCAGAGGAAGACAATGTAGAGTATGCCCGAAATGATGAGGCCCAAGGCGCCGATGACCCAGATCAGTAGGGAGAACAGCATGGTGAAGTAGATGACAGTCTCCTGCTTGTTTCCGGTCTCGACCAAGACTTTGATGTTCATGAAGAATTGCTCAAAGTTTGAACGATCCTTGGAAGCATGTTCGCCGACTGGAAGAAGCTGCGCCTGCATGACGGCATACAAGGTCATGGCGTTGATGGCTGTGCGGGGCCCTTGTGCAACGATGAGAAGCAGCGCGCTCTTGAACTGGAAATAGACAAAGAGGGCGATGTAGTTGGCGCCCTTTTTACTCTTGGTGAGTTCGGCGAAAACCAGGAAGCGTCTCCAGCCCTGACCGGCCTTGGTAATGCGCATACTCTGCCAGATGGCAGCTACGGGTTCAAGGTAGCATTCAGTCACACTACCAGACTTGATAACGCGCATGGCACGGAAGTATCGGTATAGAAGGAAGACGTAGGAAATGATAATGGTAATGGCGAAAATCCACTTGGCAATCTCAAAGGGAATTGTGGGTTTGACCTGGCTGGACCAGTTGTTGAATGCGAGCAGATTGACGGCGGTGAAGCCGTCCGCGAGGTAGATGGCGCATGAGATGATGACGAGGATCCAAAGCCACATGTAGGAGAATGGCGTGAGGCAGGAGGTCGACCTGAAGTCGGAGAGGTTCTTGGCTTGTTAGCAAGTGTCGCCGTCGCCGTCGCCACCACACTCACGATGTAGTCCCATTTCTGCTCCTCGGACACAATGAGGCCCTTCTCTCGGTCGCCACAGCACCCCATGATTGGAGATGCTTGTTATTAGATGGTGTGTAAGTATGTACCCGGTCAACGGTGCGTCGCCTGCAGTCCAGCTGGCGGTAGAAAGAGTGAATGTAGTCCTAATTGTGCATTGGCTACGCTTAGAGAGTGGCAGTGTAATGTGGTTCGAGATATCGTGAACGATTGCGTGGAGACAGGCCGGCTGCTCACCACTAGCGAGCAGAGGGAAGGAGCGACAGGGGACGGCGCTTTTTTACAGCACAGTGGAGAAGTGAGGCTGAGGCCAGGAAGAGAACACGGCTGCGATGGTGGTCGTCGGTGCTCGGTACTCGGGTGCTAGGAGGATGGGGAGTGCATAAGGCGCAACACGAGGTGTTGCAGTTGGTGTATGATGATCGCAAGGCTGGAGACCTTTAGACAGCGGATGGGGCGCACCCGGTAGACAATGCGCCGTATAAGTATACTTCAAGGGCGCTGTTGCTGCAGTGTTTTCCTATTGTGTCGAAAGGCGCGGTGAAGGTGAGCGCGGAGGTGAACCACTGGACTGGAGGCCGGGAAGTCAAGGAGTGGCAGGCGCGAACGAGCGCGCGGGGAAATCGCAGGACGGGCCGAGTCCGAATAGACTTCGAAGGCTAAAGAGCGACGAGAAGGAGAACGCAGCGCCAGCGTCTACGTGTTTGTCTTGACAGCAGGACAGTAACACGAGTGGTAATGAGGAGCCGCTGCGAACATGGGCGATCTGGAGTTTGGCGTGGGTCGCTCCTTCCTCGAATCGTGCCCTGCGCCACGCCTGCCCCCAGTGTGCCGCCCTCCCGCAGCCCATTGGCCGCATGTGCAGCTGCTGTTTGGCCCTTACTTAATCAGGCCCGGAGAGACAATAGGGCTGTTCTGCAACCCTTCAGAGGAATCTCATGCATGCGTTCCACGGTACAAAACAAGCCTGAAATGCTGCCCTCTCGCTGATTAAGATGCCACTTTTCACCAATCTCCAGCTAAAATTACGCGCTTTACCCAAGAAAGCTTCCTCTCGAGCTTTGCAAAACAGCCCTAATGCGCTAACCTGTTCCTCTGTCGTACTCCCTCAAACATCCTAGGATAGATTGCGATGCTAATCTAAGAAAAGGCCCTATCAGCGCCATCGTCGCTCTGGCCGCACTGCACTTCTCACACCCCATCTCGTACTACCACCGTGGTTTAGCACATGAACGAGCGCTGGCCAGGAAAAGATACTCGCACAGCACGTCGGTAACGTAGCACCAGCGGCTCACGCATGTTTACCTCGGTGCAACGGCTCTTTCTCCCTACCAAGCTACGCCCAGTGCCACATTCCAAGTGTCATGCAAGAACATCAACACCAGAAGCGGCAGCTGCATGTCGTCACTGGAACTGCGTCGGGAACGTCGGGTGCTTCACATCCTCAGCCTCAGCACCTTAGGCAGTTCGAAACACTGCATGCTGCGCCTCTGCCATTGGCCATGTGCATGAAACCAACCTGGCCGGCATGATTGCCCTTGGTTGCGGAAAGTGCCATTTGGCCGACTGCATGCTATCGACGATATTACTTGACCAGCACCAGCGCAAAACACAATATGCATTTCGAAAGAGTCATGTATTCCACACGCCGCATCAACTTACAGTGAAGCCCGTCATGCCGTGCTGTCGGACTTCGTCTATCCTATCTCTGTATTCCGACAGCCCACCAGCGTACGATAATGGCTCTTGCACCTTGCCTGGTATGTTTCCGCCATTCCATCCGCTCGGAACAGTGTGTCTCAGCGATGCCATACTATGGGCAATGACTCGCTCCTTCCACTTCTTCTCTGCTTCTTCCGTGGCTTCGATTCTCTGCTTTCCTTGTTTTCTCATGTCGTCCAGTACTGCGATGATCCAGTCGGCTTGCGGTTCGACTGCACTTGGTCCATTCGCAAACGCTGTCGGCGCCTGCGGTCCGTAGACTATGAAGAAGTTCGGAAATGATGAGACGGTCATGCCGAGATGAGTCCAAATGCCTTTTTCCCACTTATCCTTCAACAGTCCCTCTGTGCCTCGGATGTTGATGGCTTTCAGCCCGCCCGTAACGCTATCGAAGCCTGTAGCCAGAGCAATCGTGTCGAATTCGTGCAAAGTCCCGTCTGCTGTCCGGATGCCTTCGGGAACGACCTCCTCGATCGGATTCGCCCTGACATCGACAATGTCAACGTTGGGCTGGTCGAAAATATCATAATACCACTGCTCCATACTTGGTCGCTTTCCGCCCAAAAGGTGGGGCTTCTTCAACGGCGCAAGTAGGTCTCTCTTCCTCGGATCCTTGATTCTTGCTCTGACCTTCTTTGCCCAAAACTTGTACGCCTCATCATTGGCCTTCTCGTCTGTCAACATATCGCTGTAGCTCATTCCATGGAATCTGAATCCACCCTGCATCCAGTCAGCATGAACAAACACAACATCTTCTACAAACTCACCTTCTCCCACAAATTCGTAAAATACCGCTCCCTCTCCTCCTCATCGTGATCAAAAGTCTTCAACACCCTCTCCGAATCAAACGCAAACCCACCCCTCGTCCTCCGACTCGTCTCCATAATCCTCTCAATCTCCGCCATCATCTGCGCATTCTCCTCCTCACTAATGCTCTTCTGCTGCATCGGAAACCCCAACTGCGGCGTCCTCTGAAAAACCGTCAACCTCCCCTGCTCCCCCACCTCCCTCGCCCACTCCTGGATAATCTGCACGCCCGTTGCCCCCGTGCCCACGACCGCAACATTCTTCCCTTTAACATCGACGCCATCTTGCGGCCAGAAACTGCTATGATGCATCTCGCCCGCAAACGTATCCAACCCCTTCCAATCCGGAAAATACCTCTTGGCCGCAAATCCCGTGCACGCAATGACATGTTTCGCATGTACCAACAACCCCTTCTCCGTCCTTACCCTCCACGTCTTCCCACTCTCATCCCAAGCTACATCCACAACCGTCTCGCCAAACACGCAATCCCCATACAACCCCAACTCCTCCCCGACAAACCTGAAATACCGCTTGATCTCCTCGTGGCCCGGGTAATGCTCGCTCCACTTCCACTTCCGGTATATCTGTGGTATGTTGAGCGCGTACACGGGCCATTGGCTATCCACGCGTGCGCCCGGGTAGCTGTTCCAGTGCCACGTGCCGCCCAGGTCGGTGCCCGATTCGATGATTTTGGCGCGGAAGTTGTGCTGGCGCAGGTGGTGGAGTAAATAGCAGCCCGCGAAGCCGGCGCCGATGATCAAGATGTCGGGGGTGTGGGTGGGGTGGGAGTTGGGCGTGTCGGAGCGCGAGGGGGTGGTTTGGGTGAAGAGGGAACGCTGCATTGTTGATGGATTATGGAAGGGAGGGGGGAAGGGGGCTGCATATGTGGAATGGGGTTTATCAAAGGTCTATCTATCTACATATTTGAGATGTCTGGTCGCATTCGTTCGCGAGATATCTCGCGAGCGATATGTGGTTTGGTCGACTCGGATAGATGGGCATGCGATTGGCTGGACTGTCTTGATGGCTTACCGAATGAGTGCAAAATGTGCGTGGCGGACCGATTTGGTGTGTTATCTGGCACGTGGATAGATAGGGAAGCTACCCCGCGATTCGGAACGAGTACCGAGTAGTCCGATGGTAACTCCTGGAGGCGCTTCGAGGGGCTTTGAGTTGTGTTTGCGAAGTAGGGGTGTTGGAGTGAGCTGTTGAAGTGAGCTATTGACGCTCAAGTGTCATTCTTTAACATTTTTCATTTCGCGATGCGTGACTTCACCAGATACTGACATACTTCAACAAGACAAAATCGAGACCTTAATTTGTCAAAAGTATGCTACTTGCCAATCGCACCTATGCCGTTGTCTTTCCATCTAACATAAACCCTGAAGCTGCGTCTAAAACCACTGACTTCAACCACACCATACCAACTCCCTCCCTATATATCTACCAAATGAACACCATCCCTTATACAACGAGTCAATCCCATTATCCAATTTCCCCCTACCGCCCCCCTTATATATTCAGTCTCCTTCCCGTTATGTATCACGTAGGTACTACGTCATCACCGAGCTAATCCCCCCATTCCCCCACACTTGGTACCGGACATTGTGAACCAGTCTGAATGGGCCTGTCAAACGGCCCATCAGCTTTGTCCTCTTGGATCGTAGCCATGGTGGGCGACCGCTGGCGATATCCCCAATTGTTATTTTTTTGCATTTGTGTGAAAGATTTAGGCGGGGCGGTAGGCGAGGGAAAGGGTATCTTTCACGGAGACTAAAGGGGTGTGAAGGACGAGATCATCCCGAATGCCGAATCAGCGGAGAGAACGAGCACAGATACTTGGTGAAACGAGGGGAAGGGCATTGTAACTCTCGCTGTTGAGTAGGACGTTGGAAGGAATGGAGCGCCTCCGTGATGCTATGCGCGATTGAACTTTACCTTCTGCGAACGACCTGCGAAACGGCGCTGTTTGTGTATTTCTGAACTCTAATGAGTAAGCGGTTAGTTACTGTAGAGGCGAGAAGATGACCAAACGACCGAAACAAAGGTATCGATGGCCTAGTCGAATGTGTGGTGTGTGTGCTGAGCCATCGATCTTCTACTCTTCTCCTCCACAACGCACATGTTAGAAACTCGGGGCATTTTTTGGTCTGCAAATATGCGTCTACTCGGTTCCCTACTGTATTTGTTCTTCGGTATGATTACGATTCCTGGATAGCCTCATGTATAGTGCAGTGCCTAGAGAAAAGTTCACGATACAGCCTAGAGACCCTCGGACCCTCATCACTAACACTAAGTCATGTTGGATTTTCTTTGACAAACTGTACTGGAGATAGATGGCGACAATGTACGCCATTGTGGAATTCTTCGGCGTCATGCCTAGCATCCTGACAGAGTGGAATTCGTGGTTTATTTCCCCTACCATCATATCGCCGGTTCAATCGTACATGCCAAAGCATATCAGCAGGTAGGGTTTATTGCTCGATGGACGCTGCATTACATCGCGCCTTATAAAAGGTAGATGCTGAGCTACCAAGTCGAACATACAAGTCGTACATGGCCTGTGGCAAAAGTCAGTCTAAAAAAAGCGACAGTCCGATATGCTAGCTCGAGAAGCCCGGTAGGAACAAAATGAAGAAGTCGCAGTACGAAAAAGTGAGTTTGGACACGACCAGCGTGCAAAATGTGAAGAGAGGGAAACGGGATAGTAGACACTACGCTGAGCGCGGGATGAGATTAGTGGTCCTAGAGTGCATTGTAGCAGCATCCAAAGCAAGCAGTTCACTACATGTAAGTGACACCTCCCCTCCCCACTCCCATCACCAAACTCCATACCAAACCCAAACCCCATCCCACTCCCACTCCCCACTCATATGCAAATCCCCATATTCCAGACCTCAAACAAGCTCTCCGCCAATACCTGCTAGGCATCTGTGGTGGTGATCATGTTGCAGATCGGATCGACGATGACGATCAACAGGCACACGCACAGCATGCTGATCACTCGCTGCGCCAGATTGGACAACGTTCGTGGCGGGCGGGGAGGGGAGTGGGCCGGGCGATGGATGGTGTATCAGACTATCGCGCATGTTCGGCGAGCAGGTGTGTCGACGCGTGTACTTACAGATGCTGTGTGATACTCTGCTACAGTCAAGTATGCTGTACGCTATGTTGAAGCTGACGACGTCGAAGACCTACCTCTTCACTTACACGCAAGCCCACCCAACTTTAAACTCACAGTAGCATCACCCCCTCCTTCCCGCTACGTATCGATAAAGCATCACTTGTCTTGCATCTAGCCACCTTAGCGTCATCACACTCAGTCTCCCATGAGAATGATGCCGAACACGAATTTGTAAGACTTTTTACGAGCTCCGGTGCGGTATGTATCGGACTAGAGTAGTCGCGAGCTTCGATGTGCAGGACTAGGAAACTCGATGCACTCTTAGCACGAGCTGGCAGTCGTTGAGAACTTGCGGAATGATGTCGATGCTTCACCGTGCGTTGCCGGGTGGTCGGTCGGGCAACCTACTCTGTCCTATGGGAGGGACATCCCTCCACACCGAGATGGAAACCATCGTCATCGTTCATCAGGGCTAAAGTCAAACCTGCAAAATTCTCGCGCAGGATTTTTGTAAAGGCAGCAAGCAGATTGGCCAGATGTGAGAAAAGCAAGCGCAAAGTAAAAAGCACCCACATAGAATAGTCTTTTTCTTCTCATCCACGCCCAGCGCCGTTGCAGCGAAGCAGAACCCACCACGTCGCATGCGCCTTTGCTCAACAAGGCTCAAGTGCTGTACGACGAGTGGCCGCCACGTTGCGATAACGGGTCTTATCGTCTTGTGCCTTGCAGGAAGGCTGGGGTGGGCTCCACAGACGTTACTTCGTGGCATGTGTGAAGAGTGGTGAGTGGAGCGGAAAAACGCGCAGCCGCAGATGTGGCTGCTGTGAAGATCGAGTTCGGCGAGGGATGCATCTGCGTCACGACCTTGAGTGACGTGGGAGGAAGTGACGGTGACAGTGAAGCGGGAAGAAGACATGCTTTCACAGGGACAAGGTGAGTCCCCGCGCCGTTCACCGCGCACTCCCCGCGCATGTGAACAAGCAATGCAGCGCACACCAAGTTATTGCCAACACAGCACTGCGGCTGTTGAGAAATGATTGCGCGGCGACTCGACTCGTTTGTAGAATCGACTCGGAGACAGAGACGTTCTGGAAGAGTCAGGCTCCACAAGCGTTCGCGGCGACAAGAAGGGCCACGCATGCATGCCGTCCCAATCACAGCGAGATGGCCCGCCGTGTTGACGATCGCAATTGCGCGGCTCTCATCTGCCGCCCCCGGGGCTATTGCCTGCCCAGCCGTGCACTGTGGGTGACGATGCGCACAGTAATTGCAAATTGGCGTCGACCATGGATGCCAGCGCCGGCTGTGTTTGTTGTCGTTGTGGTTGACCGCAACGCCAGTTCGATAATCTGTCGGCGCCGTCGTCGCGTGCCGCCTCAAGGGATGCCACGTTCAGGTCGGTCTTGCGTTGGCGCTTGTCAAGTGTCTGAAACTTCGGTTCCTGGCCAGGCACACCAATCAGAATTCGGAAGCGCTGCTAGGAGCGGTGCCTGGCTAGTGGCGGCGGTGATTGGCATTGGCGCGCTAGCACATTCTCGTCCTCAGGAGATGAGATGGGGCGCCCGGCTGAAGTGTCGTTGATCCTGCGTCTGGCCGCTTTGTTTCCCTTTTTCCCCTTGTCCTCCTTGTCCACACTCGCCGGCCCAGGTATATTACCTTATCGTCCCTCTTTTGAGATCCTACAGCTTTCGCCGCGTTCACTCATTCACGCCCGAAACTCCTGTCTAGCGATCAGTCACTCATTCACCACTCACCAAACTACCGCTATATCCACACACGCTTAACGCTGTTGAACGACGTTACGATCTCTTCGACAACCGATACTCACCGCCCAAACCCAACATGCGTTACTCATCTGCCGCGGTGCTGAGCACCCTCGTCGTTGGCCAAGCTGCTGCCGCCAACATCCACAACCGCCACGCCAGCTTCCACGCCCGTCGCGAAGCGTAAGTAGTCCGCAGAATGCGCACGCTGGGTCGCAAACACTAACAGTTCGCAGTGCCTCCAAGCGCCAGGACCCTGCCGTCCCCGTCAACTGGGATGCGCTCAGCTACGACCTCAAGGACGTCGACTGGGACAAGGTCAACTGGAGCTCCGTCTTCGCCTCCTCAGCTGCCGCTGCCACCCCAACTCCTGAGGCCGAAAAGCCCGCCCCTGTCGTAACCCCTACCCCCGAGGCCGAGAAGCCCAAGCCCGCTGCGCCTTCCAGCACTGAGGCTGCCTCATCCGCTCCCGCCCCTCAGAAGACCGACGAGCCCAAGAATGACAACCCCCTCGGCGACCTCGTCGAGGATGTCTTTGCTGGTGTCGCCTCCATTGCCAACAAGATTGGCGCCAAGGTCGGCAAGAACGAGAAGTCCAACAACGGCGGTATCTGGATCGGTGACGACTCCAAGTGGGGTATGGAGGTCACCAACACCGGTAGCGACGAGGCCGTCTACTACTGCTGGCAGGCCAAGGGCTTCGACGGCATGTCCATCAACAAGTGGGTTCCCGACATTTCCGTCGGCCTGAAGCCCGGAAAGTCCGTCAAGATCTCCTTCGCTGCCAACGTTCCTGCTGCGTGCGCACCAGCGACTGCCAAGAACGCTCTCGCCATGTTCGGTGGTGTCGACAACACCTGGGCTGAGGTCACCTTCGGCCAGTGGGGTGCTTTCGACGTCTCCCGTAACGTCAACATGAAGGGCTGCAACATCAGCATGAAGGGCTCCAAGTGCCTTTCTGACATGGAGACCTGCGTCTACAAGTGCAACTCCGGCGACTCTTGCGAGAAGGGCTACGACCTCCACAACTGCAACGCCAGCAACGGTGGCGGCGGCGGTTACGACGTCGTCATGCAGGGTACCGGTGGTGGTTGCGCCATGGGCTCTGACAGCGAATGGATCAAGGTCACCTTCGACTAAATGCCTCGTCGTTTAATGGTCGGAGTTGTAACGTCTTCCTTGGTCCTTCGAGCTCGTTGATATCTTCTTCCTCATACCCCCATTACTTTCGCCGTTTTGGATATTCATCTCCCGACTCGGGCAATATTGATACCCGCTGCGTCACTCTTGGGTAGTCGGTTTCCATAACGGTTCTTAGTGGCCAATGTGTTTGTGTATAATTGTTTAAATCGTTTATAGCGAATCCAAAAGTAAAAAATACCTTTTTCTTGCGTTTGTGACATTTGCCTGATACTTGACGTGAGTGGCTGCTGTTTCGATGTGCGCGTCAGCTCGCTAGCCAACCGCGACATGGATGCCCATTGTGAGTATGACAGATGGAGACAATGACATGAGGTCGGTTGAGGGGCCGTCGTCTGGCTTTGTGTTCTTTGTTGTTCTGAACAAGCACTGCGTTGGTACGTGGTGCGATCGGGTTTACGAACAATGAATTTCTTGAAACAAGTCAGCAGCCAACAGAGACACGTCGTCGGCGACTTCGTTTGAAGAGAAAAGAAGAAGCAGAAAGGTATTAGAAGCCATTGAGTCCGATCGTTTTATCTTCGCTTCAATTGTGTCAGCGCGAGATCTGACGTGTACGCAACACCTACCCACCTCTCTGATGCCTTGCTCATCCGAGCGCCAGGACCCGGGCTGGTTGATGGAGCAGGTCGTGGCGGTGGCAGTGCGAGCGTGTGAATGATGATGTGCCGTGATTAGAGTGTCGATGCCACCAGGCACCGGCAATATTCGTGCCTGCCTTTTCCTAAGAAGAGGAGGCGAAGAGGTAGCCTGTATGTTTTCAAAGATCTCTGCAGAACCAGGTAGAGAATCTTACAGCTGCGCATACATTCAGGCTCCTATTCTCCGCTGCCCGGTGTTGACAAATATAGGTGCCGTGCCCAAAGTGCTTCTTCTCAAAAGTGAGCTCCGCCGCGAACCGTCGCGGCATCGAGGAACGCATACAAGAACAGCCATCGTGAAGCATGCGAACGACTGAAAATAATAGTTGAAGGAATCCAAGAGATGAGGTGTGAAGAGGTGAGCGGAATGCAATCAACGCAAGCGGGGCACAGTGACCCATAAACATGGTTGGGCAAGGCACATACCACCAGTCTGAAGGAAGGCACGATGGCAACGTAAGGAAAGCACGCGCACGCATTCCCAACGTGTGCTTGGAGATTGTGCGGAGCAGTAGCATAGTTTGGTACACTAGGTATGCCCTGCTTTGGTACTCCATGTCATCACTTACGACGGACAGTGACCAGGGTGCTTGAAGATATACACAGACTGATACGTCGCACTTAAAAGCCTGGCTACACTGTGTATAGCTTCAATCTATTAGATGGAGTGGCCGCTGTTGCACCCTGGTTGTTCTACGTCGTAGGTGAGAAGCTGTAGCATGCAACCCAACAACCGATACCATTCATCAGTCACTGCAAGAATGTTGGTAAAAGTGAGATTTCATCTTGTGTTCATTTACTCTTCGAAAATTGTCCAAAGCTAGAAAACTCCGCATGTCCCATAGACATCTCTCTAAGCCAGCCCATTATACTACGAATGGTACTTATACATTGGTCGGACCAAAGCGACCCAAGATATGGCTAGCTCCGTTAATGCAAGGGGAAAGAGATGCACTTTTACTTCTCTGACAAGACGAGCATTTACAACTCGTCGTGGTCAGGCTCCTCCTCACCGGCACCACCAGCTCCGCCGTAAAGCTTGGAGGTGATGGGGTAGGCGACGTCAGAGAGCTTCTGGAACTGCTCGTCAAAGTCCTCAGAGGCGGCAGTGGCGGCGTTCTCCTCAAGCCAGTCCTGGGTCTCCTTGACGGCGTCCTTGATGATCTCTTTGTCCTCATCCTCGATCTTGCCACCAAGACCCTCCTCGTCGTTGACCTGGTTCTTGAGGCTGTAGGCGTAGTTCTCGAGCTTGTTGCGGGACTCAATGCGCTCGCGGTTGGCCTTGTCCTCCTCAGCGTACTTCTCGGCCTCCTCGACCATGCGCTCAATGTCTTCGGTGGTAAGGCGGCCCTTGTCGTTGGTAATGGTGATGCTCTCAGCCTTGCCGGTACCCTTGTCGACGGCGGAAACCTTCAGGATACCGTTGGCATCGAGCTCGAAGGTGACCTCAATCTGGGGAACACCACGGGGCGCGGGGCTATCATGATGTTAGTTACTATGCATATAGGTGAGTCCAGAAAATATGACTTACGGGATGTTGGTAAGCTCGAACTTTCCAAGGTTGTTGTTGTCCTTTGTCATTGCTCGCTCTCCTTCGAATACCTGAATGAGGACTACGGGCTGGTTGTCGGCCGCGGTGGAGAAGATCTGGCTCTTCTTGGTTGGGATGCTGGTACCACGCTTGATGAGAGTGGTCATGACGCCACCAGTGGTCTCAATACCGAGAGTGAGCGGGTTGACATCCATAAGGACGATCTCATTAGCGGCCTGGTCACCAGTGAGAACACCACCCTGAACGGCAGCGCCGAAAGCGACAGCCTCATCGGGGTTGACGTCCTTGCGGGCCTTCTTTCCGAAGAACTCCTCAAGCATAGCCTGAACCTTGGGGATACGGGTGGAACCACCGACGAGAACAATGTCGTCAATGTCAGACTTCTTGAGGTTGGCGTCCTTGAGAACCTGCTCAACAGGCTTGAGGGTCTTCTTGAACAGGTCGTTGTTGAGCTCCTCGAACTTGGCGCGGGTGAGGGTCTCGGAGAAATCCTTACCCTTGTGGAAAGACTCGATTTCGATCTTGGTGGTCTTTTGGGAGGAGAGCGTACGCTTGGCCTTCTCGACCTCACGCTTAAGCTTACCCATGGACTTGGGGTCCTTGGTGACGTCAACGTCGTTCTCCTTGTTGTACTTCTTGGCCAAGTGCTGGATGACGCGGTTGTCAAAATCCTCACCACCAAGATGGGTGTCACCAGCGGTAGACTGAACCTCGAAAATACCCGACTCGATAGTGAGAATGGACACATCGAAAGTACCACCACCAAGATCATAGACGAGAACCTGGCGCTCGCCCTTGTCGGCGACCTTGTCGAGACCGTAGGCCAAAGCAGCCGCAGTGGGCTCGTTGACAACACGGAGAACGTTGAGACCGGCGATAGTGCCAGCGTCCTTTGTGGCGGCACGCTGGGCGTCGTTGAAGTAGGCGGGAACGGTGACAACAGCGTTCTTCACGGGCTCGCCGAGATAGCTCTCAGCAATCTCCTTCATCTTGCCGAGAACCATAGCGGAGATCTCCTCAGGTGTGAAGAGAGTCTCCTGCTTGAGAACCTCGACGCTAACGCGGGGCTGTCCACCCTTGTTGACGACCTTGAAGGGGAAGTGCTTGATGTCATTCTGGACGGCCTTGTCGGTGAACTTCTGTCCGATGAGACGTTTCTACCACACAGTCAGTATTCGTGTATTCGCAGTAGAGTGCAGGGGCTGCTTACGATGTCGAAGATGGTGCGTCCGGGGTTGCTTGCGTACTGGTTCTTGGCGGCGTCACCAACGAGGCGCTCCTCGTCGGTAAAGGCGACCCAGGAGGGAGTGATACGATTACCTAGAGAGGGTTGTTAGCTGAGGCATATTGCGGGGATTGCGTTCGAGCTCACCCTGGTCGTTGACCATGATCTCGACCTTTCCGTTCTTCATGATACCAACACAAGAGTAGGTAGTTCCCAAATCGATACCAATGACAGGCCCGGAGATCGCGTTGGACTCGTCCTTGACGGGCTCATCCTGGGCGTGGGCTGTCTTCGCCAGCATCAAACCGCCGACCAGGACGAGCAGAAGGTAGAAAGCGATGGACCATGTCGAGCGCTTGCTCGAGGTCCGTGAGCTTCGTGCCATTGTGTGTGTTGTGAGCAGTCTATGCGACTGAGAAGGCTCGGGCGCCGGGGTGGTGGAGCGATACTCTCTGTGAGCTCGCCGTGTAGTGGGGCTGGACTTCTCAGAAGATCCGGGGTATATAAAGGAAAAGCCAAAGAAGAGACGAGTTGCGGCGACTCTTCAAGGTTGATTGAGGAATGAGGAGGGAGAGAGTTCGTCGGCGGAGGGCAGACGTTATATGGAGAGCGAGTGCTCGACTATTCAGAAGTGGACAGTTTGCGATTTCGACGTCCCTTCCTGATGCGGCCTAGCGCGCCTCCAGATCAAAGCGCCACGGTGGTTCTTTCTCTTACCGCACAATCATCAGCCTCAATATCACTTTGCCCGTGCAGCAGCGTACAGGACACGTGTAATTCGACCCACTGCTGGAACTTTCTATTACTATTCCTGTGCCCGTATTACTGCCCGCCTAGACATGGCACGCCGTGTTGTTGTAGGCTGCCGCATTTGCCTCCGAGGCTCGCTAAACTTTTGGCCGGGGTTAGCAAATAGCATTCTGCCCTCACCACTACAAGCTCGCCGCGGGCATGTCTCGTGTAAAAGACCCTCTCTAACCGCGTATCGCACGCAGCCCCGCGCTTTGGCGAATTCAGCCTCATTTGGCGGCGTATGGTCGAGCGTCTCACCATCTATCTTCTCACAATAAGGCCCAAGCGCGCCTAATATTGCCATCTGTTCACTGCGCCCATGACCGAAGTCCGCCCCAGTGACTCTTCACTTGTTTGCAACGTAGCTCGAATATCCTCACGCGATGTGATCCACTTCTGTGCCTCCAGAGTGACTCTTTCACGATATCGACACGTCTCTGCTAGCAAAAACATGAGCTTGGCTTGCTGGGCTGGCGCATCGGCCTGAAACTCGACGTGAAGACACATCGCCGTTTTGGGGATGACAGATGTGTTGCACACCGTCCCACTCAGCCTCCGTGTCTTGGTGTTCTCGCCTGCCCAATATTTCCATGTCCAAAAGTCGACCACCAAGACCTCAGGGGCATCGATCTTCCTCGGAGGGAGCTTTCGCGAGCTTTCGCGAGCCTTCGCTGCGTCACCGCCATGTCACCAATCACCTATGCTGAGCTTTACAAATGCTTCTCTGACTGCAAATTCTCTCAACATCAGACTTCGCTTACCGCTTCGAGTATATCGAGAAGCCATCAATGACAGCACTAAAGGTTTGGCATTGTGAGGCATTGTGTGTGGCTGCAACTGTGCTGGCCTGTCGATTAAGCATTTACACGGGGCGCATTTTGCGAACACTGCATCGGTCCTTCTTGTTGCAGAGCATCTTGGTATACTCGAAAAGGAAGATTCTGGGCAGCGTCAATCACAGCACTAAATATTGGCATCTTAGTGAGGCTTGGAAGTAAGACGTGAGACGGGGTCGAGATTAACGTCTCAGCGGCATGATCGCGAGCTGTTTGTTCGTGCTGGGGATGCCTGTTTGCGCACGGGCCGAGTTGTTAGGAATAACACAGAATAAAAGAGGTTTTCTTCACATGTGTCAACTCTACGTTCGCGATTACTATTGCGTCTCCCCCTCCCCTCCCTTCTACAATGTGTGCATTACACGATATCCACATTCACTGACTTCCATCAACACCACTGCCCAGCCAAAATAGCGTTTCCGCCATTGAAGGTGCAAGTGCATGAGCCGGTAACCCCATCGAAGTTCGCAAGAGTGATCACCGCAAAACCATCGCAGTAATTGATGCATCCCTGGAAGTTTGTGGCAGTCGTAGAGCCGAGTTGAACATTAGGTGGAGCTTGCGGTTGAAAAACAGAGTTGCAGAAGGAATTGTACACGAAGCCGAAAGCGCTGCCTTGGTAGGTGCCGCCCGTACATTGAACTGGAGTCGGCGCACTGACTATTGTGGTGGTGGTGGTGGTTGCGACGGATGTCGAGGTTACGGTTGTGGTCGACGTGATTGCTGGAAGAGTCTGATGCATATTGTTGGACTATGGGATTTGCTTGTATAAGACGAAGTGCTGCGGCTTACCGTTGTCTCGAAAACAACCACAGCAGCAGGCGTCGTTGTTTCAGTGAGCACAACCGGGTTTGGAGTAATAGTTGTGGTCACGGTGATACTGAGCCCAGGTGCAGTGGTAGCATTCTGCACGATGACTGGTGGCGGAGTGACGGTCGTGCAGCTTTGGAGTGCTGTAGCAGTACTGAGCTTTGTCCCACCTGGCGCTGTGGTGGTTATAGTGACTGTCTTCAGCCGGACAATCATAGAGCAGGCCTGAGAAATAACGTTACAGACAAAGGAAGTAACTTTGGGAGGAAGACCCTTGAGTGTGCAAGATCCGGGGGTAGACATCGCTTTTTCGAGCACGGGGACGATAGGTGCAGTCGTTTTGGCTATTGGTTTGGTGCAAGTAGTACTGCGGCTCGAAGATGTGATCTTGGGAACTCGTGCCACCAGTTTAGAGTCCATCTGCTCAGGAGACTCTCGGCGATGCTTCACCGCAGCCACTGTGGTGGTGCTGGAGAGCTGTCAGAGGGCGAACAAGACATGAAGCAAACAGATTCGATCTAGCATACCTGGTCACTGTTGATACAACTACTGTAGTCTGGGTTGCTGTACTCGTAGGGCCAGGGGAGGTCAACGTGCTGGTATCGGTAGGGGTCAAAGCAGCGGTCGTAGTCTAATCCTTGCGTCAGTTCAATTTGTAAGGACTGGCGACCAAATATTATTACCTTGCTTGTTACAGCTGCAAGCGTGACATAGGAAGAGACTGTCAAACCGGGGCTGTATATGTTGTGGTAGACGTACTAGCAAAGTATTAGCAAGCACACTTAGGTCACGATGTCATTGAGTATGCGCTTCATCTCAATTGAAAAGAAGGACGCACATTGTATTAGCTGGGGCGTTAACGGTGCATGAAAGAGCTGGAACTGTGGTAAGAACAGTTTTCGAGGGTCCGGTCGCTATTGCCGATTGCGTTGGATCATGCACCCCGATAAATGAGGAGCAGAAAGAAGTAGCCTTGAGCGCTACAAGAACAATTTCACAAGCAGCGACATTGTCGCGAGGTTGCAGTGCCTGTTCCTGTCTTCGAACTGGCCCAGCTTCCGCGATTTGCAGAGAACCTGAGAGAACGGAGAGCACCGTGACCAGCTTTTGCAATAGTGACATTTTGGAGATCCGGTAGAAGATACCAGAAGAGATTCCCAAAAGCTGGAAGAAAGATGACAGTACGTCAAAATTTGGGTAGTGCAAGTAGAAGTATCCCCCAAATCTTCAATGCGCGAGCAGGGTCGCCGACAACGTGAGGCTGAAAATACCTACCCAAATCGAGCAGCTTTCAGCTCAATGCTACTTCCACGTACAAGCGAAGGCGACCGCGTTAGTCGCCTTTCATCCTAGGGTTTCTCGGTAGAAGCATGCCAGTGGCGATAGTTCAAGATCATCGCCGCAGAAGCGAATAATAAGGACCCGGCAAGACTCTGCTACGGCGAGGCTAGAGCGCCACTAATTTCCACAGTTACTACGCCACCAGAATCTAGAAGATGCAAGAGAATATAGGAGTAGGGAGAGCGCTTGCGGACGGCAATTGCTCATATCATGGGCATGCATAGCCTATCGCGATGAGATCCGAGGTGATTGTCATTTTAATTCGGGTGCTGAAAGTTGAAGCTAGAGTTGGATTGCAAGGTCACTGCTGCAGAGAGCAAACATGAAGCTCAAAACGCGTTAACTTATCGTGAGGGCGGTATCAAGATACCAACTTAATCGAGAACTCAGCCTCGGTAGTCCACGAGAGAAGCCGGACCTCACGGAACCGCCATATGAGAACTCAGACAAAGAAAGTCACGAGACATAGGGTATTCGGCCTTCTTCGACTTCGAACAGTACTTTTTCGAAGCGCTTGACAAAAGCTAGCTTAATTCGGATGGCAACTACTATATTGCAGTACTTATGAGAGTGTTTTTCAGGCACCATCTCAACGCAATGTATAGAGATCATCACCGCAAGACTGCATCTGCAGTTGAGCAATGGTCACTGGCTCGAGAAGAATCTCGCAGTCTTTCAGGAAGATTGCGGGCGTGTTCCTGGCACGTTCGATGGTCGATTAACGTATGGCATGCCCACGTGTCATGATAACCAGAATCCGACGTTCTTGCTCGAGCAGGGAATCAAACCAACACCCACCTCGTATGCTTTGATTTCCAGAACGAAGGCGCCCGTTCATCATGGCTGGCAACCATTGATGCATACGACAGGTGGTACATGCAACATTTGGAGCTTGGAACCGTCCGGCGTAGGTCGGCATCAATTTTGCCGGCAGACGGTAATTGCTGCTTGAAGCCCAACATTCAAGAATATTCTTGGTATACTCAAAAAGGGAACTTTCTGACCGCGTTAATCGCAGCACTAAATATTGGCACCCTGATGTTGCGCTGAGCGTAAGACCGGGTTGATGTCAACGTAGCAGTGACGTTACAAATTGTCAATCGGACAATCTTTCGAGACAAGTTCCTGCATGCGCAAGGCCGCTTGCCCAGCGAGGTTTCCAGCAACTTCGAACTCAAAACCTGTCGATCCCAAATGCCTCCAACTTGGAAGTACTCAAAGCGGCACTCTTGGCTCCAAAGTATCGATCACAGCACTTGAGGCTTGGGAGCCGTCCCGCGTTGATCAGCGCCACATGTTCCAGCAGACGGTTTCTGCCAGGTTGAAGCCGAGAGTTCACCGGACCATGGCCTTAAGGTTCGGAGCACCGAGCGCGCTGCTTACGAATCCCCTAAGAAGAAATACACGATATGCAAATGTATGTTGAGTATGCTATTAGGCATGCTTCAGCACGCTCGTGTTCTGCTGTAAGGCAAATCATCCCGCCGTACCACCGATGTATGCAGCCACTCAGCGAGAGAGGAAATAATCCGTGATGTAACACACGACGAATCGCAAGATACCTAGCCTTTGTCAGCATTTGCGAACGTGCATGCGCAGTGCCGTGTTCGGCTTACTGGCTTTTGCACCACGCCATTGAGGCTAATTACCGCCTTCTCGACGCTTTCTTCACGGCACTACTGGCGCAGAGCATCAAGCCGTGGTGCATTTGCATTCTTACAAATCAACATGAAGACTTCTGCTTGGTTCTGGGTGACGTGCGTTCCCGAAAGAGTAAGGCGGGGCATGGCAGTTGGAGGCTTTCCGAAGGACGTCACTCTCGGAAAGAGTTGGAGGGTATAAAGTCGTTGGAGATCTCCAGCCTTTACTTCCGCATTAATTGCAGCTTGCACACCTCTCGACATATCCGGCTCTTTCCTAGTTCGCATACAACAGCAAAAATGGGTGCCGAAGCCAATACTGATAAACCCCACTCGCATCATGCGATTCCGAAAGACATTCCCGAGGACAAGGGTCTGAAGAATGAAGCTACACCTGGTGTACGTACACTCATTGAACAGTCGCTTCTTGAATGCTGACAATGTTAGATTCCATACTTCACACCAAAGCAAGACCCACCGGCCGGAACTGCTCTTGGTATGACCGATGGCAGCTCTAGGATCCCCAAGCTCTTCACCCCACTTAAGCTCCGCGGGATGGAGATGCAAAATCGCATTGCACTTTCACCGCTATGCCAATATTCCGCTGAAGATGGCCATCAAACAGCATGGCACATGACCCATCTTGGTGGTATCATCCAGCGTGGGCCAGGCCTCACGATTGTGGAAGCTACTGCCGTACAAGCAAATGGCCGAATTACGCCCGAAGATTCGGGTCTCTGGAAGGACTCTCAAAAAGAGCCTCTGCGCAAGATCGTCGAATTTGCACACTCACAGGGCCAGAAGATCGGTATCCAGCTTGGTCATGCCGGTCGCAAGGCCAGCACTGTTGCGCCGTGGTTGAGCAAAGGCGATATTGCCGGCAAGGAACTTAACGGCTGGCCCGACAACGTCCACGCGCCTTCTGCCATTGCCTTCAACGACAACCATTGCCAGCCCAAGGAGATGACTCTCGATGACATCGAGAAGCTCAAGTCCGACTTCAAGGACTCGATCCAGCGTGCTGTTGATGTTGGTTTTGACACAATTGAGATCCACAACGCCCACGGATATCTCCTACACTCCTTCCTTTCGCCTGCTTCCAACCACCGCTCCGACAAGTACGGTGGCTCATTCGAGAACCGCACTCGCTTGACGCTCGAGCTTGTCGACCTAGCCCGCGCCACTATCCCCAAGGACATGCCTCTCCTCCTCCGCATCAGCGCCACAGACTGGCTCGAGGAGGCTGGCATCAACGGCTGGACCCTCGAAGAGACCGTCAAGCTCTCTGAGATCCTCGCTGAGAAGGGTGTAGACCTCCTCGATGTCTCATCCGGCGGTCTCCACGAGAAGCAGCACATTCATGGCGGCCCAGGCTATCAAGAACCCTTCGCTAAGGCCGTCAAGGACAAGGTCGGCGACAAGATGTTGGTCGGCACTGTTGGCTCCATCACCAACGGCAAGCAAGCGAATGGCTACCTCGAGGATGATAACCTAGATGTTGCGTTTATTGGCCGCATGTTCCAAAAGAACCCTGGCCTTGTGTGGGCATTTGCCGACGATCTTGGTGTTGAGGGCCGATGGGCAAACCAGATTCGATGGGGCTTTGGTGGACGCGGTAAGAAGTAAGTGATTTGCTCCAGGCGCCTTTCCTATGTTGGTCATAGAAGTGCTAGATCACGAATCTCATTCAGTATATGTACATGAAGTGTAATAATATTCATTACAAAAGCTGTAAGGCGTACGCGCGCACGTAAGGCAAAGCCTCGTGCGACGGCTGCGGCCTGTACGATATATATTGTTCCGCACACAAAATCGATGTTCATCGATTATACGTTCCTTTTTGGCTGCATGGCGTAGCGGGTGCGGACTTGCGTCCTGACAAAAGCTCAACTACTGCTTTGGATATGGGTCTAATAAACTTTTTCCAGGGCCGAAGTCACGAAGAAGAATCAGTTCGCGAATGAGGCTGCTTTCACGATGCATAAGCATGAGTAGATTCAATGCCTCTCTGAGCTATTGACTCAATCGTCCATATATTATTTTGATGACACTACAGCCACATAAATGCGTTCAATCTCGCCTTACCACATTCAAATGATCTTCTCCTCAAAGCAAACAGCACTTCAATCGTTTGCAGCTTCTAGGGCGACACGTCATCCAAAGGAGGTTAGCACCAGGTGATGCAATAATTCGTGCGCGTTATGTTTCATCTCAACGTACTATTACAGAGTAGCTGTCATCTTCTATACACGCCTGAATAGACTCGATAGCTTATCAGCACTCCACGAAGAGCTTAAACAACCTTGAAGTCGAACGGCTTAACTGAATTGTTTTCCGATAGTTTAGATCGTGAGGCATAGCGCGCACGAATTATTGCCACACCTAGTGTTAGTTTGTGGCTTCATGACGTCATGTCTACCGTCGCGCAACGACGACCACGCGTGTGTCCAAGGACAGCGAGTGTGGGCTAGACCGTCGATTTGATCAACCACCACTGTATTGCCGGTCGAGACCTCTTCACCCGAATTCGGCAACATTCGTATACTGCACCCACTCCCATCTTCAGCGAATCTACTCACCTCGGGGTTCTGGACGATGGGGAACGATACCGTCGTCGACCCAGCCGCGCGGGACAAGTACCTCCTCCAAGGTCCGTCCCTCACCCCACACACCCTCTCTAATCTCACCGTCCACCAGTAACCGCCGGCCCAACCTACGACCCCTCAACCCACACCGACATCCCCGTCAACAGCTCCCACACAACCTGCATAGACTCCCCCCTCGTCTCCACCCACCTTACCGTGCGCATAAAAAACTACCACGGCCTGCCCTTCTCCTCGCCCCCTTCATCTCCCTACTTCCAACACCCACTGCACACCGCGGACCGGTACTCTATTGCGTTTTCCTTCGTGCCGAAGCGCGATTTGCGCGGCGCGGATGTGGTACATGGCTTCGATTATGGACACAGTATCAAGCACCAATTACCCCCCGGGTTCAAGTATGCGATGAAAATCGCCACGAGCATGTTGGATCCCGGGCTGTATAGCGATGCGTATTGCGACGAGCCGTATCTGTACGGCCCGGCGCTGTCGGGGCTGTTTGCGCTGAGGATTGGGGCGTTGGTGGGGGATGTATCTGCGGAAGAGCAATTAAAAGCTTTGGAAAAAGATAACGGGGGCGTTATTGAAGAGGGCGCATCATGTGCGTCTGGCGCGCGGATCCGGGCTGATCTCAAGATGCCGGCGAAGTTCAAGAAGCGTAGGAAGTTTTTCTTGACGCCGGACAATATGGACAGGTTTACGTTTGAAAAGGGACGCATGTATCATGCGGATTTTTTCAATCCGCATTTGGACTTTGCGGAGTTTAGTCTGAGGTTGCCGGGGTTTTCGATCGGCGTGGCGAGGTATATTGATGAGAAGACGCATCATTTGAGGTATGTGTTGAAGGATAGGGGGAGCGGGGAGGTGGCGTTTGTGGTGTTTTTCAAGTTGTTGTTTGGGGAGGAATTGGAGAGGGTTAAGGAGGAGAAGAGGGGGGAGAGTGGGCGGGGGAAAGAGAAGAAAGAGAGTTTACCGAGTGCGGATGGAGAGTCAGGACGTGGAATTGAGGATGGACGGAAGGATGGCCAGAAGGCTGAAACGGAGGTCGAGAAACCTTCAGAGCCAGCGCCGCGAGTCGAGGAGGACGAAGAAGCAAGCGGATACTCGCCCACTGCTGCTGTGACTTCGTTGACCAACAATGTCTACGCTGCGCTCGTCGCGATGGGCTTGTGGGGTGACGGTTCTTCGTCTTCAGAAGAGGAGGGCCAAACTCAAGATCCCTCATCACAACCATCTGACCCGTCATTGGACTCGCGTGTCGACGATATGGACGACGCGACGATAGAGCAGTATCTGCAAAGCCGACAGAGCAATGTGTAGATCTTCGAAGACGCAATTCGGAATCTTGTGATCAATAAGTTTAGCCCTGGTCCTAGATAGCAGATCGTGACCGCAAAACCTAAACGGCCGGAGGATTTAGCAGCCGCTGACGCAGATGCTTCGGGTTCCCTCTTTCGGTGCAAGTGCCTGCTGTCAGTCCGAAGTTGTTCATTGCCGGAGATCTCGACAAGCTGCAACATGGCAAATGCCACATCGTGGCCCTTTTGACATATCTGTCGCAACCTCGGTGTTTTAACAGTTGTGTTCAGGACGTTGCCCCCCACCAGTCATCCGAGCGCCCCACCAATCTTACTCTCGAAGCCCGTGAAACCCTCCTTGAGACGCCCACTGCGTCTCTTGCCTCTCGCACGGCAACAATACACGCAGCCGGCAACGCTTATCTCTCGGTGACAGGCAAGCGTAGACGGCGCCGGCAAGCCAACAGTCGTCGTGGTTCGCTGACACCCGGTGACGGGATCAGCGCTCGGAAACTCAAGCTTCCATGCACTAGAACGCATGGTCGCCAAACAAAGGCGCCGCGACAACGCCTAACGCACGGCATTCAGCGACCCCGTAGAGCGCGTCCCTGCTGCGGGAAGCATGTGTTCCAGTAAAAACCCTGGCGTGGCGCGGCATCATGCGTTCCGGAGTGCAGGAAAGTGTGGTAACGTCGTTTTGGCCCATATGTACAATTTCAGCACCGGGCGCTGCCGCTTGGTCGAGGACATTTTGCTGCTTCCCGCTCGTTGATCGTTGCGGTGTGTCGTCGCTATTCTGGACGTTAGTGGAGGGCACATGAAGTATTACCACCGAACCTAGCAGCGCAACCCTCGTCATTTCGGCCCGGATATCGTCGTTGGAAGGAAAGAAAGAAAGAGGATATTATGTTAAGGACTTGCCTCGACCTGGCGCTGTTGTGCCACCCGCTCCTCGCTTTCCTCTCCGTCTCGCGCCCAAAGTCTAAATCCCCCACCATGGCGATTCAGAATTCTCGACTGCAATACTTCCTCGTCAGTTTTCTGTCTATACTGGCGCTGCGGTATGCGAGTACGTCGTACTTCTCTGCGTCGGCGGCCGAGTTGGGCGCAGGGACATGCCAGACCCTCGACCAACCAAACCCCATCGCAGCGCAATATCCAAATAATGCTACTGGTGTCTTGAACGGGACTATTGCTGTCTTACCGATACCTCTGGACCTCGCGAGGAGCTTGATCCCGTCGCAATACCGCATCCTCGAACACGCATACCGCGCCCTCCTCCCAGACTTCCCAGCAGACATGTACCCAGCCCTGGTGCAAGCGGTGCACGACCACGACGTGCAAGCCATGGGATTCAAGATTCCTGATTTCTCTGTTCGTATCCCCTTCCGCTCGCCATTTTCCCCTTCAAAAACTAACTCATATCTCAGCGCGCCGGCATCGAATTCCCCTTCATCGACCTCCTCTCCGACAACGCCACGTCGTTCAAATACATCCCGACGCTATTCATGACCGCCGGCGCCACGCTCGCCATTCAAGGCGCCCAAGCCTACGGCCACACCGTGTTCGAATCCGCATTCAACCCTCCCTGCGACGCTTACCGCGCCACTTCCTCCCCATCCACCACATCCTTCTGCGCCACCGCATCCAACGCACACGTCGACACGACATTCGCCCCCAACCCTTCTGCATCCACCCCGCAATTCTCCCTGCCCTTTTTCAAAAACGTCACGAATCAAGTCATGTTCGCCGACGCCAAGAGCTGCGATAACATGGTGCGCCTGTTCGATACGAGGTTATCTACCGCGCCATATGCGATTGAGAGTGTGAGGGGCAGTGTGAAGGCGCAGGTACCGGGGCTGTTTGAGAAGGAGCAGGTGTGGGATGGGGTCGAGGGCATTAGGTTCGCGTCGGCGTTTATTGAGAATAATTATCTGCCGTGTGAGGGGTTTAGGGGGTATGGGAGTGCGTAGAGAGATTTAAAGAGATGATGGAGAGGGAGATGGATGATGGATGATATACCCCAAACTCGCATTTAGAGTTGATTGTACATAGAACTATTGAAACGTTAACACACACGTTGAAAGAAAGGTTGATGTAAAATGCGCTCGTGACGGCATGAATAGTCCGGTATTCTTACATTCATACACATCCCCTTCCCCTCACCTCCCAAAAATCCCCTTCAGCCTATTAACCTTGCCCATCAAAATGCCCTTGATTCCACCCGCACCAGCCGGCACCTCATCCGCGCCGACAAACCTCCTAACCAACAAATTGAAAATATTCCCGAACCCCAGCGCCATGACCGTACTCGTCAGGATAATCACGTTATACGGCATACTAAAGTCCGGCGTCGGGAGGGGCAGTAGCAGCGACGTAGTGCGAATATACACGCCCTTGACATCTCCCTTATTCGGCGACAAAACGCGAATAATTGCCGGCGCGGCATCGAAGCCGCGATTCGCATCAGGCGGGTACTCTGTGTAACGCAAGATAGCCTTTTCAAAGTCGTAGGTAAGTGTGAGTGTAGAATTGGGTGGGATGATCATGCGGAGCTCGAGATGGGTACCACGCTTCCGGTCGATGGCAGGGCGGTAGTATGTTTCCTTGATGGGGCTGGCGGACGTCGTGTCGAGGCGCGCGCGGAGGGTGTGCAGGTAGGGCTTCATGAACCAAGGGAGGGATTCGAGGTAGACGAATTCGACGGCGTCGGTGGTGGAGGGGTTGCGGATAACGGATTGGGTGCTTCCGCGCTCTTGGCCGTGGCCGTTGATGGTGCGCGCTGCAAATAGGGGTGGGTTGGGGAGGACGAGGCCGGTTGTCATTCGTTGCTCGGGGAGGACGAGGTCGAAGTTTGCGCCGACGGGCAGTTTGTAGCAGCGGAGTGTGTGGGAGGCTAGTTTTGCTTCTTCGAACTCTCCTGCCGTCTTCACCTCGATGGTACGCTCGGGTGGAGTATTGATGCAGAAGCTGTTTGCTGCATCGCCACTTTCCTCAGCAAGCGGACAGGCTCCCCGGAGCGGCCTTCCAAACACCTCCTCCAGTGTCCACGCCGGTTCGGTGCCCTTGTTCAGAGGATAGCACGTATCGTGTCCGTTGTACCCTTTTGACGTGTCGCACTCAATCTGGTCGATTGGCAGGGGTCGGGGAATGGGGTTGTCCTGTGGTCGCTTTGACCTGGCAATGTCTAGGACCATATCCACACTCTGCTCCATCTCTACCGAGCAATTGTCACCAGCCGCGTCGCAAACAGGCCGCACATCGATGGCCATGGTCTGAAACGATGCGTCGAATAGCTTGTGGCCGTCCAGTAGGCTAGACACACCAGCCTTGCCTTTGCACGGAAGCAGCTTCAGGAACGGGGTGAGATTCTCTGTACATACGACCTCGTGGGGTAGGGTGCCGTGAAGCAGGTGGAGGTTGGATGTGTTGCCATGGTGGCCCTCTGGGGCGAATGACATGATGGGCCGTATCGTCTTGGTGGCATCGATGAAGTTTATAGAGGCACAGAAGAGGCCGGAGAGGGCATTGGTCAGAGTGAGCCAGCGGGCAAATGCTCTGTTCGCGTCAATACATGCTCTTTGGCGGGGATAACGCGCCATACTCTTCCTCGTTATTCGCCTCCAACCACGCCCACAACTCGACCCCAGTACCTCCTTCTCTTGCGCCATTTGACGGCCGCTGGCCCCAGCTATCCGCGTCCCATCGCCCTACACTGAATCTGAGATGGAGCTCTTTTGCGTGAGCATGCTGCAGGATCTGTCCGAAAGATCTCGGGAAGTATCGGAAGTTCTGCTGCTCGAATGCCGCCTGCGTCTCATTGCTGAGGAAGTTGAAGGAGGCCAGAAGGGTGCCCTGGGGGAGAGGGCGGAGAAGGAGTTGCTCCCGGTAGGCGGTACTCGCTGCAACGCATGTCAGGACAGCATTGAGCGACCAGAAGAGCAGTGAAGGTAGCATCTCAGCATCTCATCATTCTTTCGTTCAAGTGACTGGGACCTGGGGTGAAGGCTGACGTTGCGGAACGCCAGGGTCCCTGTGCATGTGATTGGCTGCTAGCCCCAAAGCTTGGCATTGCCGCGGTCGCGATTTCTTCGAGGCTGACAGCTTCGACGACAACTCACAACCTAGCAACACGGAAACCCGGCAACAGCAGACATCATGGCCGCAGCTGAGACGCGCAGGCTGCTTGGTGAGTCCAATTTGCCCCACCCCGTTCGCGTATCACTAATGCTAGGCATGCAGAGCAGCTCATGGGCGAGACGTCCATGTCTGGCACCGACCAGCGCGCGCCGCAACTTGCCATCACCGACCCCAAAGTCTGCCGCTCATTTCTCGTCGGCCACTGCCCCCACGACCTTTTCACCAACACAAAGAACGAGCTTGGACCGTGCCCCAAGGCGCACAACGATGCGCTCAAGACCGAGTATCAGGAGGCAGACGCAGAACAGAAGCGCAGATGGGCCTTCGAGTTTGACTACATGCGAGATATGCAGCACCACATCGACAGCTGCAATCGCAAGATTGACTCTGCCCAGCGAAGGCTTGAGAAGACGCCCGAAGAGATCCGGCAGACTAATGCTCTGGTACTTCCTCCTCCACCCATTCTTCATTTACTAGTGCAAATCGCTAATGCACACACAGCTAAAAGCAATCAACGAGCTCACCAAGTCCATAGAAGCGGGCCTGCTGGAGATCCAGATCATGGGCGAAGAAGGCATGGTAAACATGGCCGTCCAGGAATTTACCAAGTTGCGCATGAAGAAGGCTGAGAAGGAAGAGCGGGAACGAGAGCTTCGAGCTCTGTCAGACACCGGAGGACCATCAGGTCACCAGAAACTCCAGGTCTGCGACGTATGCGGTGCGTATCTCAGTCGACTTGACAATGATCGTCGTTTAGCAGACCATTTTTACGGAAAGATGCATCTCGGCTACGCTCAAATGCGCAAGTCATATGAAGCCCTACAAAAGGATCTCAAAGGACGCGCCCCACCAAGGGACGCGTACTCATCCGCCGGTGACGATATGAACGGCTCTCGTGGCGGCCAGGGCGGATGGGGAGGCGGTGGTTACGCAGGTGGCGGTTATGGCGGCCGAGGAGGGCGTCGTGGCCGTGGTCGACGTGGCGGGTGGTAGACAAGCTATCATTGGATCCGGCGTTCAAGGTGTGTTATGAAGATTCCCAAAGGCGCGACTCACCACAGCGATTCTACGGCGAAACCCATCTTCCGCGGAGTAATTGTACAACAGCAGGGCAATCCTGAGACCATTCTGGGGCATGGAGCTTCGTGCCTAGTCCAAATCAAAACATGTACGCTTTCTCTGAGATGCGCCTGATATGCTTCTAACCGTCTTCAAGGCACCGAGTGGTACGGCCAAGGACATGTGTCTTGGCTATGACAAGCTTTCTGTCTCCGTGGTACGACGTGAGCTTGAAGGTACGTCTTGTGTCCGTCCGTTCTCTTGCCTGTGAGACCTCCGTGAAGTGCTCGTTGATTCGCCAGTATTACCACTAGCCCTCAATCAATAATGTCTTACCGGAGCCCGCGTCACTATGTATTCGATTCATGGTAGCTTTGCAAACCTGTAGAGTCGTGCGACAACTCCGATTCGAGCGCTCTGTACCACCGAAGGCGTGCCATTCCTCATGCGGCCATTTTGCTTGCGTATACGGCACTAATTTGGATGTCGCCGAGCTCCGGTTGACCTATGTAGGAATGTCAGGATACATACTTCGGAACGAGAAAAGATGATTCTCACCCTAGGTGTTAGACGACCACATTTGGACTATTGTTTATTTGGTCCAGACTCACATGAGACGTGACATTCTCTTCATCTCCCTTTCTCCACCGGCAGCCATTCCGTAATTGCCTCTTGTCGTAGTATCTGCAATACAACATATATACGTTCAAGTGTAGAGCAACAATATGGACGACCAGCATAGACCGCCTTTATTCCATCATGCAACTGACAGGATTGCTGTTGCTCACAGCCGCCAGCAGCGTTGTTGCTGTTCCAGCTTACGATGCCGGTATACTTTGTGCCTGTCCACTTTATCAAATATCGTCACTAACACCCAGCAGAGACGGACAATATTGTCGAATTCGAAGCTCATCCTAATCTTAACCTGATTAGTTTACCTTCGACTCAACACCTGGCCCGCCGGCGTACAGACATCCTGTCGAGACGCCTCGCACGCAGGCAGACATATCCCAATGCAAACGTGAATGAAGATCTCATCGGCGTCGGTGGCCGCATTTACATCACCAACATGACCATGGCTGGCCAAAAGTTCGCCATGGTAATCGATACTGGATCTTCGGACACTTGGCTTGCAACCACAAAATTCCAGTGCTTGGATCCCGATTACGGTACCCCAGTTCCTAATGCGTACTGCGCGTTCCCTAGCTACTACAACCAGGCGGGAAGCTCGACATGGCGCAGCATCAATGCCGATTTCAACGTTACTTATGCTGGCGGCGAGTTCTTGAATGGCAAGATGGGTACGGAGAATCTGGGTATCGGTGGCGTCAGTAGAGGTCAAAGTCCATTCGTGACAGTGAGACAGACGATTGGAGCGGTAGACTCAGGATACTGGAATGGCGATATGATAAGTAGTGGACTGATGGGTCTTGCGTATCCAGCACTGGCAAAGGGCATCAACAACCGTCAGCTAAACTACACCAGTATCCTGTACACTTTGTAAGTTCCCAGTCCTTCCCAGAGAAAAACCCACTTGCTAACCACCCCCCCAGATTCCAAAACCCCTCTATCCCCCCCGTCTTCAGCCTCGCCCTCCGCCGCCCAACGACCGCCCAACCCCGAGCCGGCGGCCTCCTCGCCATCGGCGGCATCCCCTCCACCATCACCAACGACGGCCGCTGGGTGCAAGTCCCCGTGCAGCCCCTCGTACAAGGCATCTACGCCTACTACAGCATCACCGTCGATGGCTACGACATCACACCCCCAACTGCATCAGGTACACCCACGTCCTCGCGCGCCCCGACGGCGACGCCAACAGGCCGCTACGCCGCAAGCAAGCAGAACATGATCATCGATTCGGGTACTAGTTTGCTCTACTTCCCCGACGAAATCGCCGCATATATCGCGTCGTTGTTTAATCCCCCCGCGCGCTACGTTGCCGACACAAACACGTACATCACCCTGTGCAGTGCGCGCGCGCCGCGCGTCGGCGTGCGCATCGGCGGGCAGAGCTATTTCCTCTCCGAAGCGGATTTGATGAACAAGGGTCCCGGCGCCGTGGGGGGCAGCTATGTAGGCGCAGGCACAGGCGAGTGTGCGGTTGCGATTCAGAATGCGATGGGGGGCACGCTGGTGTTGGGGGATGCGTGGTTGAAGAACGTTGTGGTCGTGTTTGATTTGGCGAATGCGACGGATGTGGGCGTGGGGGGGAGTGATGCGAAGAAGAATGGAGGTGGGGTTGTTAGGGTTGTTGGGAGGGAGGTTTATACGTAGATGTTGTCGTGGTGTGTTATTTGGATACGATGAGGTAGTGCCGCACAGTCTGGTCTGCTTCTCTGGCTACATAGTTAGAACATCCTTGGAAAGTAAGCTAAGTAGCTTCAATTTGTCATTGGAGCTGAGAAGTGTTCTGGTTCGATGATTGTATTTCGTTGAGGGAAGCCGGATGATTATTATGTAGTTCGTATGAGACAGTGAAAAGCGCCGATCACAGTTTAGAGCCTGAAAGTGGTACATGACTTCACGATGTCCTGCAAAGATCAAGCATCCTTTTTACTCTCTACCCCCGCTGCTTTCCTTCGCTGCTTCAGCCTTCGCCTGCCGTTGCTTATCCCTGTCCCAGAGCCAGAAACTAACAAGAACGACTGTACTGATGGGAATTGCCACTACAAAAAAGATTCAAACATTCTTGCTTGCGGCGTCGAAGGCTGGTGTGCCGGGGACTCCGTTGAAGAAGTTCATTCCGAAGAACGATGAGACGAAAGTAGCGGGTAGGAAGGCCATGGTCATCCCAGCGATGCCACGCATTGTTTGACTGTCGCGCCTGGTTTCCTGCGCAATCTTGAAGCTTTGGTTTGCGATTTTGATGCTCAATTCTGCAAGGGTTTGTGAGTCCTCGAACTGTTTGGCTTCTCTCTTTTCTCTCTTTTCCTGCCGTTTTTCTTCGTCAATGTGTTGATTTTCCACTGTCTTCAGCTGATCTGCCTCTATTCTTCGTTGTGCGTTGTCTCTGGCATCTTCATCTGACTCCTTTTCCTTTCTTCGGTTCATTTCTCTTTCGAATCTCAGCTCTTCCACCAAGTCTCGTTGCTGCGCTGCATAATCCGACACGTACATACGGACTTCAGCAAGCTTTTCTCGCAATTGGCTCGGATGGATGTCCGAGGTTATGTAACTGCTTGTGTCCCGTAGGGCCTCATGGTCCTCCAGTCTGACACGGTCTTTTATGAAATCTTCCACTTCGACACAGAATCTGAACTGCTCATCCAGTTGCGTGACTATGAGTTGCCGGCTACATTGGTTTAGTTTGCGGGAGAGATCATGTGCATCAGTTCCACTGTCACCCGCCAAACCATCCATCAATTCTCGCAATTCGTCCCTTGTTATTCTCTTCGCAGTCTGCTGGAATTGGGTAAAGACATGTTCAGCAAAAGTTTTGTCCAAATCATAGAAGATGAACTCTTCTTTTAAAAGAGGCCGAGGCCACTTATACTTTCTGTCTGCAGCTAATCAAAACTCCTTCAGGTCAGGAGCAGCTGGACCATGGAGGTAAATCCCTTCCGAATGCTTGTTGATACCATAAACGGCATCACACAGAATCAACTTCGTATAACTGTCGCCGGTCCAAGGAGTTTCATGTATTCTGAGATCCCTATAATCACCAACATGACCATGGTGTATGCTATCTTGCTCTGGTGGTTTCGCTCCGAGCAGGCCTAGTGCTCTGGCGGGACCCATCTGTGCGTCCTTGAACGAGCCTTTTTTGACAAGTACATCAGCAAAAGCGATGCTCCAGAGGTCTTCATCGTGTATCTTTTGACGGCTTTGCTGAGAATATTCGTCGACATTAATACTTTCGCCAGACCACATTACATCTCATAAGGCCATGTCTGCGACTGTAGATGAATATCTCACACAGGATGTAAATGTCCAGCTTCGAGTCTGAAGAAGATGAATCGGAAGGGCCAGTCACCGGGTCGCTGCTTTTCTTATTGCCTATTGATGTTTCGCCTGTTGATGTCATGGTCGGATAGGACGTGTAATTTCGTATGCGGAAGTGAACGTATCAATGGCGTGGAAAATCGTAAATATGATGAAGTGTCCGTACGCAAGTACGCCTTAATTCACGGCGCAATTGCGGCTCAATACAGTCTGTGCGCCAAGGGGCCACATGTAGATAAGAACCCTCCTTCTCCGCAAGGAGAGAGAGGGTAGTAGTCAAGTAATCAACAGAATCATCTTGCCTGCTCACCTTTTGGCGTACACATCCAACACCCGGTCAACCGACATGAAGCGTGTAAATGATTTTCCAGATACAATCGAAAGGCTGTGCTCGCAATCAAATCGCGTAAAGGCTGCTCAACAGCTAATGTATCCATAGCTTATATAAGCCAACTGCGTCACCATGCATCGTCGCCAGTTTGATTCGACGGACATGGCTCGTACTGCTGCTGACGGCCGAAGATGGCGTACTAATGAGCGTGTAATTCCGTGTCTCTACTGCTGGGAATGTAGTCCCGATATTATGGTGGGGGCGAGTGTTGGAGTGGAGGGGATGGAGGGCAAGAGCATGCGCCGAAAAGCAAATTTTGAATAAGGCTGTATAACTTCAAGGCACTTTTTGGTAGTTTCCGTTGTATGGTCAAGCCATTGGGGTTATGTAGGCTGGCTCTTCGTATGACAGCTGGACTATAATAGTAGTCAGAGTCCTTTCGAAGTGTGTATGAATCATTGCAGCACCTGGTGCTGGTGTTGAAGATTGCTGCTGGGTGACGTCACTGTCGCTGTTCGAAGTCCGTGATAAGGTCTTGTAGGCACGAGGGAAGCATGATTGATTGTATCCTGCGACAAAGCATTGAACGCCATGCGATCATGGTTCAACGTCTTGTTGATTGCATGAGTGGCACCAACGATAACGAGGCTGAAATCATCACTCCCCAGAGAAAGCTCTGATGCATATACTTACGAAAGGCTTGCTCATTCGACAGTCATCAATCAAAGTATTTTCATATCTACTCCTCTTCATCAAACCCCAACCCATCTACATTCCCCAAAAACTCCATATTCCCCTCTCCTGCCATCAGCGCATCAACATCAATCCCTCCACTAGTCAAATACCTCGCGCTAACACCCGTATTAATCCTCTGACTCAACATATTCCTCAACTCCGCTCTCAACGCCTGCTGCTCGCCCTTCGTCATCTCACTCGCCTCTTTCTCCTTCTTCTTCCTGCCCGTGCCTCGTCCTTTCTTGCCTCTAGCTTCCTTCTCAAACTCCTCGCTGTCGTAGTCCACGCCCAGATCTTCAGCCGCTTGGCGCAAGGTATCGTCTTCGCTGTGCTTTTTCTCTTTCGCAATGACAGTGTCGGCGAGTTTCTTGGAGATGCTGGCACGCGGCTTGAGGCGCGCGACGATGCGGCGGTCGATGTCGAGCGTGCGGATGAAGTAGGCTGTTTTCTTGGACTTGGGGGCTTCGTCGGCGCGGGCATGAACTTTGGCGATGAGCCGGCGGACGCCGCCGACTTCTTCGGGTGCGCAGATGAGGATGCTTGAGCCTGAGGCTTCGGCACGCGCTGTACGGCCGGAACGATGGACATATGTGTCTGCTGCGCGGGGCAAATGGTAGTGGATTACCAGCTCGACCTTTGGAATATCCAAACCACGGGCTGCGACATCTGTGGCGACGAGGATCGAGCCTGGACGCTCCTTGAAGCGCTCAATGGATCGCAGACGTGCTTTTTGTGCCATGCTGGAATGGAGTGGAAGGGCAGGAAGAGCGAGGTTCTGAAGGAATGGAGTGAGTCGTCGGACCGCGGAGATAGAGTTCGTGAAGATGAGTGCACGCTTCTTGGGGTAGAACATCAGAAGCGAGTAGAGGTACAGATCCTTCTCTGTCCCAGCGCACTCAATCAAGCCTTCCTTCAGCCTACTTGCCATTTGCGAAGATGGGTTGGCGTCGATAAATTTGGGCTTCTCTTCCCTGAAGTTGATCTTCTTCAGAAGATACTCCATGGATTGTTGTTTGCTCATGAGGTTGTCGCTGCCGCCTTTAGCCTTCCCTGCGAGCTTTTGCTGCAGCCCCTTCTGGAATGTGGCCGAGAAGACCAACGTCTGTCGCTCAACCTCAATCGTTTCCTCTGCCTCAGCCTCTCCCTCAGCTGGCGCGTCTTTCTCTAGGATCTTGAGGATTTCTCCAAGCTCTTTGTAGTTCCCTTGACTCAGCAAGCGATCGGCTTCGTCAACGACAAGGAAGCGGATTTGCTTGACCTTTTCTAGCAGGCCGTGGCCAGTACTAATGACCTCCCATAGTCGTCCTGGTGTTCCCACGATGATATCGGCCTTCTCCAACTGTCGGCGCTGCTTCTGCACGGCTAGACCACCAGTGACCGATGCAATTAGAGGGGCTTCGAAAGCACCCTTTGCGCAGAGTGCGGTCAAATGAGCCGTGATCTGATGCGCCAACTCTCGAGTAGGGGCTATGATCAAGGCCAGAGGAGCTTTGTCCTTCACGTCTTTCGACTTGCTCTTAGAGGCAAGGTAGGACTCGATGATGGGGATACCGAATGCCAGTGTCTTTCCGGAACCTGTAGAGGCTTTTCCAATGACATCTCGTCCGGCCATGATTTCTGGTATGGTGGAAGCTTGAATCGTGGTTGGCTTCGAGAACTTGAGCTTCGCCAGGGATTCTAAGATCTTGGTAGAGAGCTCCAGCTCCTCCCATGCCGACACATCAACCTCGTCATCTTCATCATCGGCACGGTTTGCCAGGATGTCGAAGGCGCCTGGTCCAAATGTCTCACCCTCACTAGCCTCTTCGTCGTCGGACTTGTCGGCCTTCTTTGCCAGAGCAGCTAACCTTTTCTTCTCCGCAGCTCTTTCCCTTTTGTTCATCTTCTTAGGCTCGGTCTCCCCATCGCCATCATGTTTTGTAATACCCAAGGCACCGTTTGGAGTGGGCGGCGCATCTTCGTCAAACATTTGGGCGTCCTCGGACTGCTCGTCTCCGTTCTGCGCTACATCGTTCTCGCTGAAGCCTCCCCACGAGTCGGTATCTTCGTCCTGGGCCGCCTCTGCGATGTCTTCAACTGGCGCAGTCTCTTCCTCTACTACATCCTCTCCGTTCTTCGGCTCTCCGCCGAAAGTTATCTTCTCCAAGAACTTCGCTTCCTCTTCTTCGCGTTGCCACGCCTTCTCTATGTCCTGCTCGATCTGCTCGTCCGTCTTGGTAGTTTCGAACGATAGGTTTCCCGTGACTGCATCTTTCACGACATGTACATCCTCAATCTCCTCAAGTCCGTAGAAGCCCTCAAAGTCCTCCAATCGGTCGGGCATGGACACTTGGTTCCATCCTAGGTCGTCGAGTCGAATCTTGCGCTTGGGCACGTTGATCTCGGGTCGCGGCTTCTTTTCGACTTTTTGGCGCTTGTACGCTTTATGCGACGCCTTTGGTGCTTTATGGGCGCGCTTCATGGTGGGTTGTGCGTGAATGCGCGTAGTTGCGACGTTGGGCTGTTCGCTGAACTTTTTCTGAGATCTGAGACTTTTGGTCGGCGTTCGGGAGTCCGATCGTCCCCGCTCGGCTAAACTTGCCGTGCTCGAACCTTCACACACCCCACGTGAAATACTTCTATATTGGTAAGGGTGCATTGTCAGTGAAATTTGACGCCCATTTCTCTAAGATACAAGCAAAAGAGTTGGGGAATATTGGACGTCTACTGGAATACGGCCTCTCTATACACTGGACTGATCAGATACCCTCAATTCACGCGAAAGCAAGCAGTCTTCGACGACTGACCCCACGATATTGACCTTCACTATTGAACTACATCACCAATTGATACAATGGGAAAATCTTCTAAAGACAAGCGGGATGCCTACTACCGCTTAGCAAAAGAAGAAGGATGGCGCGCAAGATCAGCCTATAAACTCCTACAATTAGACGAAGAGTTCAACCTATTTGACGGAGTCACACGAGTCGTCGATCTCTGCGCCGCACCAGGAAGTTGGTCTCAAGTTCTTTCCCGCGTCCTGATCAAAGGCGAGAAATTCGGGCGAGCTGGATGGCAAGAAGAGCAGGCCGCCACACGCAATTACGTCCTCGGCGTCAAGCCAATCGAGGACTCACTGGAGAAGCTTAAGATCAAAGAAGAGCCTCGAAAGCGCAGGCAAGGCGTCCGAATCGTTGCAATCGATCTCCAACCCATGAGTCCACTTGAAGGCGTCACCACACTCCGCGCAGACATCACACACCCTTCTACAATACCACTCATGCTCAAGGCCCTGGATCCAGATACATACGACCCAAGCGCAACAACCGCGTCTTCACCCGTCGACCTCGTCATCTCCGACGGCGCGCCCGACGTGACTGGCCTGCACGATCTCGACATCTACGTCCAGTCGCAACTCCTTTGGGCCGCGCTCAACCTCGCGCTGTGCGTACTCAAACCCGGCGGGAAATTCGTCGCCAAGATCTTCCGCGGTAAGGACGTAGATTTACTGTTTGCGCAGCTGAAGATTGTGTTTGAGCGTGTGCGCGTCGCGAAGCCGAGGAGTAGTCGGGCGAGTAGTATCGAAGCATTCGTCGTGTGCGAGGGCTTCTGCCCTCCCGCTGGATTCACCGCAAGTCTTGACCAACCACTTGGAGCTGGAACACGAATCCCCATTCCTGTCGATACGCAGCCCAAGGCGGGGCGCGAGGTCAAACGCACGGTCCGCGAAGATGGCTGTATTGAGCTCGATGTGGGAACCGAAAGTGAAAGCGACAAAGATGACGTCGAAGAAGGTGGGAAACGCTGGATAGCACCCTTCCTCGCGTGCGGCGATCTCTCAGCATACGATTCAGACGCAACATACCATCTCCCCAAAGACAGGGTGAGTCTGGATCCTATCCAACCGCCGACGGCGCCGCCGTATCGGCGGGCGCTGGAGATGCGCAAACTAGCGGGTGGAGCGTACGGCAAGACGAAGATGAAATGAAAGCGAGCTGAATCGGAGGTGAAGAAGAGTTAGAGAGCACAATAGCATACATTCGATGTACAAACCTTTCAAATCTCCTTTTTAACTCTCTATCCTACATCCCCTCACTCTCCTTCTCAGTTACAAACACTCATATACTACTACATCGTCACCGCCCCGTCTACAAAACACCAACACAGCCACCACAATGACCACCATCACCATGCTCCTTGAGCCCTCGGCATCCTTCTCCTGCGCGCTCTTCACCACCACGTATTCGCCAGCTAGCCTGGCCTTCACCCTCTCCCCCTTCCTCCTCCAATGGCTCGAACTCCTCCTCGCCCTCCTCTGCGCCAACATCCCTCTCCTCCTCAGCATCATCGTCTTCGCCACGATGATGTATGGCATGCATATCCGCCTGCGCGCGCTCGAGCAGGCGCCTACATCACCTTCCGCCGCCGACTTCTTGCGCCTCCTGGGTGTCCTCCAGACGACCCTCAATCTCTCCACCACCACGCAATCATCCTCCCAGGAGGATTTCAAGTCTCTGCGAGATAATCTTCTCGCGCTGATCACGCAGCTGGGCGATGACATGAACCTGCACGCCACGCACATCAACATCCTGCGCAACTGCCTGGCCGTGCTGGCCAACAATCTCGATCGTGCGCGGAGCATACTTGGTGCTGGTGTGCAGTGTGAGGACGACGGGTTGGAGATGGGCGGCGAGGTTGAGTTGTCTTGGGATGTGTGTGATGATGGTGAGGAAGAGGGGGAAGAGGCGGTGGTGGAGGAGGTGATTGATGTGGAGGCGAGTGATGAGATGGTTGAGGGGTGGTTGGAGGAGTGTGGGTGGCCTGAGGAGTGTGAGGATGTATGACTGCGTTGAGTTTGTTGCTTGGTTGGTTGTTGGATTACTGCAAGATGCTGCATTGCCATGGAGTTTGTTCTTGTTTTGAGAGTGGAGATGCTGCGAGATAATTGTTCACGACCATGACTGACGAGTCACATGCCTGCGAGGATATCCAGGCACACCAAAAACTTGGAGAATATATTGCATTTCATACCGCAGAACTTTTATTCCCTGATATCTATTTTGTCATGCACACCTATGCCGAGCTTCATATCGCATGAAATAAAGATGCAAGAAATGGTAAACCGCATTCTCATGTACCCGTAGACACTACGCACAGAAACTCCGCGCTAAATTCGTCACCTGGAAAACGTCGGAACGGCTGCGAACTCTATTTACGGCCGCCGTTACCTCCCTTGGACACAATGTCGAGAATGAGCTGGCGCGCCTGCTCGCAGCCATCCCTGGTGCCGACAATCTCAATGGCCTCGTCCTTGGCCTGGTCGCGAGGAACCTGGATCTTGGTGCCAGTCTTCTTGCGAAGGTCGTTGATGGTGCTACCACCGGAGCCGACTACAAGCCTGTGACTAGTTAGTAGTGTTGTACAAACGAGGATGGCTTTGATACATACCTGTAGCTGCGCGGGTCCGGCAGGATGAGATAGCCTGTCGACGAGGGCTTAGACGCCGCCTCAATGGCAGCCTCGAGCTTCTGACGAGCCTTGGGAAGGGCCTCGGAAGAACCACGAATGACCCACGGAATGGTGGCAGAAAGGTCGGCTCCCTCCTCGGGAGCATTGTTGTCGACAATCTCCCAAGAGTGCTCGTCAGCTCCACCAGTGGCGTCATCGGTGATCAAAGGAAGAGCACCGTTCGCGCCCTTGCGCGAGCGACCAGCCTCAGCAGAAGCAGGCTTCGAAGGAGGTTGCTGGCCAGCGTGGTCGACGGTGACCTTGTGCTGGTTGCGGAGCGAACGGAAGAACTGACCATTGTCGGAGATGACGTGATGGAGATGGCGAGGAACCTGGATGGTCTCACCCTCTTGTCCCTTAACAAGCTCGAGGATATGCTCCTTGGCCTTCTCGACGTGCTCGGGCTCGCCGGTGATCTTCACCTGGCTGCGAGCAGCACCGGTAGTGGTCTGCTTGGGGATGTCAAGCTGGATGTTGAGTTGCGACTCCAGCGAACGACGAGTCTCACCGCCACGACCAATGAGGAGGCGGTGCTTGTCGGGCGAGATCTCAATAATCTCGGTGGTCTGGTTCTCGAGCGAAGCTGCCTGAGCCTTGAGAGATGCAATGATCTTCTCGACGACACTCTTTGGACCTTCTACGCGAATCGCGGTCTCGTCAGACTCTGCACGAGGGAAGCGCACCATGCGCGCAAGATCGCGGGCATTATCAGGACCTCCGGCGGCAGTGACAATGGTGCGGATGTTCGAACCGCTGCCTCCGATGAGGCTCCTGTGGTGCTTCCTGTCAACCTCAAGCGTCTCGACAGTGGTGTCATCGAAGACCTTCGCACGCTGCAGCAGAATCTTCTTAGCATCTTCGACCGCCTTCTTGGTACCCTTGAGCTTGATCTCAGCGCGACCAGAAGGATCAGCACCCTCGCGGGCACCTGGTACGTCAATCTGGCAACCTGTCTCGAGACGCAACTGCTCCATCTCGCGTCCACCGGAGCCGATCAACTGAGGAATCTGGCTCTGGGCAACAGAGACCGTGTCGCTGTGCCCGTTGTCCATGATATACTGGAGAAGGTTGAGTACCTCATCGCGAGCCTCATCTGCGCCCTTCTTGGGGCCACGAATGATGACCTCGTCCTGGTTCTGACCTCCACGCGCGTTGCGCTGAGAAGACGCATCGGCATCCTCGTCATTGTTGTTTGCCCTACGAGGGAAGTTGATGCGGACACCGTAACGGGTTTGCAGACGCTCGACCTGCTTTCCACCAGCGCCAATGAGGTCGCGGTGGTATTGGGGCTTGACCTTCAGTGTGTGTGTAGCCTCGTCCTCAAGCTTCTTGGCCATGTCGAGAATGTCCTTCTTGCACTGCAGCGCCTTGGCAGAAGGTCCCTTTAGCTCGACCTTGCCATCGTTGATCTGTACGTCAACATCGAATTTCTGGCGCAGGCGCTGGATGTTCTCGCCGCCCTTGCCAACAAGGTGGCTGGCGTACTTCTGCGGATAGTCAAAAGTGGTGACATGGTTGCGCTCAAGCTCGTCCTTCTCAGCTTGCTCGATGAAGGCAAGGATCTTGGCGTTGAGCTCGTCCACAGCGTTCACGGGTCCGCGAATGGCAAAGCTGTTGTTCGAACGGCTGTGGGCCTCGGGGCGGCGCTGACCGAAGAGCGCTTGGACAGGTACCTGGTTAGTAGGAAGGCTCTGCTGCTCATCGTTGATGTACTGCTCAATCTTGCGGTGGAACTTGGGGTTAGACTCAAGACCGCGAGACTCAATCTTAGGCTGGTTGGTGGTAAGACCCTGGACGAACTGCTGAGCCTTCTGGAGAGCCTGCTGGTAGGCCTTGACATCTGCAGGTGAAGGCGCGCCACGAGGAATGGAGTACTCGTCGTAAGGAGTGTCACCCTCGTAGACAAGGATCAGCTGTGGCGAGTTCTCAGCCTCGTCGGGGAAGACGACGTGGACTCCGGTATCCTGTCGGAGCTTCTGTGCGTTGCGCTGTTGCAGAAACTGGTGGTAGAAGGGGTCTACGTTGACGGTTGCGAACCTGCTAGGAGGGTGGCTAGCGAACACACCCATGATGTCTCCACGAGCCTTCATGCTGTTCTTTCCGTTGCGAGCGTAGATCTCCCATCCGGTTGGGCCATCACGGTCAGTAGGCGCGACAATGCTAGCCTCGTGCAGACGCTCAAGCTCGGCCAGTGCCTGACGCTGGCGCAGGTACTGTGTGAGGTTGTAAGCATGCTGGGCACTCTTGTGCTCACGAGCGGCATCGGCGGTGGCCATGGTCATGCTAGCAGCCAAGTCTTCGAGCTTGTTGATTCCCTGCTCGATCTTGTTGGGAGGTCCGACAATGTAGACGGTCTCGCTGTCGTCGGAGCTAGGAGGAAGGACGATACTGCAGCCAGTCTCCTCCAAGAAGTCGTGCAGAGAGCCGCCACGGTCACCAACAATGAACTGGTGTCGGCCACGCTCGATTGAGCGCTGTTCAAGGAAAAGCTGCTGGCGAAGCTGTTGGGCACGGCGCTCGAGCTCAGCCTGAACCTGCTGGGCCAGCGCGCGGTCACCAGAAACCTGGATGGGGAAGTTGGCCTGGGGTGCGAATGGCACTGGCTGACCACGCGTAGCCTGGGGAGGCGCCTGGGAGCGCCAGGTGTGGTACTGGGGAATCTGAACGTTGACATCGCGGCCCTGGGTGAGCTTATCGATATGGACGTTGTGAGGACCGGCCAAGAAGGGGTAGAACTCGGCGGGGATTTCCTTGAGGCGCAGGTTGACAGTCGAGGTACGTTCGTTGACAATGGCGTCGATCTCGCGGCGAGCCATCTCAGCGGTGAGCGCATTGCCCTCGATGTGTACGTTGACAACGGTATCATCGTCCTCGCCAGGCTCGGCCTTGGGGACCTGGATGCGAGCGCCGGTGCGCTTGCTGATCTCCTGAATCTTGGACCCTTGACGACCGATGATGTGCGCGCGGACGGAGGCGGGGACAGGAACATCGACAGATTGCTGGAAATTATTAGCTGATGCATCTTCGCGGTTTGTGAAGCTTCATACCTTTGAGCCGACCTCGTTGGCAATCTCCTTGAGAGTCTGTCTCACCGCCTCGACCGGGCCAGTGGACTCGAAGATGACGGTTCCGCCAGGTCCGGACTTATACTCGAGCTTAGCCTTCGAGCGCCTGTTGATATCGCGGATGATGTCGTTGACAGGCTTCTTGAGCTGCTGGCGAGGAGTGAGCTGGTTAGGAGAGAAGGAGATGCGCTCCGTGTGCTTGCCGGGAATGTTCATCGAAGGGAGAGCGGGACCACGGCCGACGGCAATAGAAGCCGGGGCCGAAGCACCAGAGGCACCGTTGCTGGCAGCAGAGCCATTGACGCCATTGGAGGTGATAGACGCAGGCTTCTTGCCCCAGGTGGGTGCAACAGGAGCCTGACCACGGGGCTTCGCAGGGCCGAGAGCCGGGAAGGCCTCCTCAGACGACGTGTTCAGAGCAGACTTCTTGGGGCCAGGTGCATCTTCCGCCTTCTGCTTGCCGGCGGCTTTCTCGCTGAGAGGTGCCTCAGACTTGGCGGATGGCGCTGGATGAGCAACGTCCTCCTCGTCAGGCACGTCTTCAACAGTGACGTGGTGCTCGTGCTCCTGCATGAGCTTCTGCGCAGGGGTGAGACCCTCGGCGGTAGAGCTGGCAGCTGCTTCAGATGCCATTTTCAGTGTAGACCGTTTCGAGTTGACCAAAGGGTGTTGCGTAGACGGCGGGAGGAGGAAGTTAAAGTTGCGGGGCCACTTTAACGGTCAGGTAGGATATGGCTGGGTGGGTAGTTGATTGGATCTGGTAGGTAAAGGTATCAGCCAGTGTGGAGGAGGTGAGAGAAAGAGATCGGGAGGAATTGCGGATGCCAGATGTCACGGACTCGTTGGATTTACCTACCAGGGATGCGATGGGCCGTCGCTCGGGGCAAGTGCCAGGAAATAGTAAATCAGGGTCTCAGTTCAGTCAATGCGCTCAGCAAGTCGCGTAGCTGTGGAGATGAGAGAAAATGGTGCAATTGTGTTTTCAAAGCACTCCTAGAAGTGCACAAGAACTCAGGAGCGTGCAGTGACAACAGATGAAGGCTGCTCTGGAGACTCGAGAGGACAGCGTCCAGAATGTCCTCGAACTTACTGTCCGTGCACTTAAGCGGGGCCGCCGATGGAGTTTAGCCCTCGGGGTCGCTAATGTACCCACCCGCCCAGGTGTCCCGCCTGGTCCACTAACACCAAGATTCGCCAGCTATTCCGCTCGCAGTCGACCACAGCTAATTACTATCAAATACCGGCCTTTGACATGCGAATCATTCACTGGAAATGGATCATTAGCCGTAGCTATGCGCCTCTGCCGAAGCGAGGTCCGGCCCGAACCCGACAGAGTTCGCACACCCAAGACGACACCCTGCATTTTCTTTCGAGTCCATCCATATGGCCTCGATTCAACGTACTCTCCGTGTTTCGAACTCTCCTCATTTAAAATGCGCTCGGACTGGGCGCTTTCTCTGTCTGCAGCAGGCAACTCTCTGTCACATGTACAACCTTGGAGCATACTACATTGTCTATGCGGAAGCGACTTGGTAATCAACACTGTTTCTAAGTCACCTGGTAGACATCGTACAACCCCATGGTCTTGCCATGATAGCGTGCATTAAGTTTGGTGTCCCCGTAGATTCTGACGTTAGCATACACCCGGACTTTCTCCAAAAATTGCAGATGGGGCAAGTGAACCCATCCGCCTCACCACTGCGGTACCAGTTCCTTGAAGATGACTTGCCCATATACGCCTCTAAGTAGATGACGGAGATAGTTGGGAGTGATGACGCCATACTGAGCTCGACCAGCTTCTTCTCTGTACTTGACAACGATGCGTTCTTTGTTGCTGATAACTTCACTCCTCCAACTACAATGGCGGTAAGAAAGGTGATTATCCGTGCCTGCTTTGGACACAAGATTGTCGCGTAGCAACTACATCTTCCAACTACTGGCAGCTTGGTCTTTGTTAAAACAGCGGATCTTGGACAATCAATTAAACACTGCGGTATAGCTGCTTGAAAGGATTGTTCAACAGTCGAAATACAGACAAGTCGATGGAGCGTCACATGGCTCCACGTAACGAACAACGACAACACATCCTGAGCGTCAATGACGATAGCGTCACCCGCATCATCCTCCATCCTCGCAAGCCTCACGAGTCCGTCCTATTTGTAGATCCCTTGTCCGGCACTTCTCCACCAAATACACAAAGCACCCACAAAGGACTTCCCTGCTCTTTCACCATTCAGCCATCAACTTGTCTCTTTGTTCTCTTTGACCTACACCCCATCTCCTTATCTTACCATCTCTACATAATCTCTATTCAAACCCCAATCCATCCCACTTAACCCATACTACCAATCCCCAACCACCATCCACCACAATGTACACAATCACACTTACCACCCTCCTCACCATCCTCGGCCTAACATCCGCCCTCCCCTCAAACCCCATCTCCCCCCGCGCCTCCTCCGGCTTCTGCCCAGACCGCCAATCCCCCACATCCTCCCAATTCACCGCCGGCTACCAACAATTCTGCTCCCTCTACACCTCCTCCTCCCCGCTAATCTCCTCCACATCCCCCATCCTCGCCACCTTCAACCTGCTCAACACCGACTCCACAATCTCACAATGGGTCTTCAAGATCAGCATCGAGTCCGACGGGCCCGACGAGCGATACATCAGCACACTCCAATACAAGCTGAACGAGAAGACGTGTGTGGATTTCTTCGCCAGGTTTCTGAATAGCGAGGATGCTGGGGGGTTGGGCGAGAGTTATTGTGTTGTGGAGGGGAGTGGGAGTGGGGGAAGGGGTGCGAAGGGGGATTTGCAGGTGTTGCAGGGGAAGGCGGTGAATAAGGGGGCAAGGGCAGAGAGCGATCCGAGTGGACAGCAGGAGTGGGCGTGGGTGCAGTATTCGGCATTTAGGAGGACGGGGACGAAGGCGCAGTGAGAAGGAGGCGGAAATCGGTTCTGGCGCGCTTACTTGCTTTTGAGCTCATCTGAGAGCTATGGGGTTTCCTTTTTTTAACTTCTGATGTTTCTAGTTAATTTGACAGTACTTTTTATTCTTTCTCGTATATCTCATGCATGTTGTGTCAAGTATATTGAACCTACCTGCGCTCAGCACTGGTGTGACATGCAGGACTGCTGTAGCCTTTTGCTTTGGCGATGGCATACTGAGAGTGAAGAGAAGATGTCGATGATAAGAACTGAAGTATTCAATCATCTTGTTTCCTAATTTCCAACTATGTACAAGTAGCCCTTTTCAATCTTACACACTCTTCACCCAAGGCCGATTCTATCGGTAGAAGCCTTCGTCCCCACCTCCACCGACTGGAGGCGCACTAGGCGCTTGGCCCGGTGGCCGGTATGGAAGATATCCTTGTGCTGGCGCTGGGCTCGAAGATGCTCCAGGAGGTGCGGGTGGTGCATGAGCGGGTTGTTGGGGCGGGTACCCAAGACCTGCCTGTGGTGGTGGTTGTTGTGAGTAGGGATCTGAAGGGGCTTGCTGATGTGGAGGTGGTGACGTGATCTGATCGTAAGGGTTTTGTTGACCTGGTAGTGGACCCTGCGGAGGGGCACCTTGCTGCGGGGGATATCCAGGAGGTGCTTGCGATGGCGGATATTCATAGCCTTGCGGTGCTGAAGGTGCACCTTGCGGCAGGCTCGGCCCGGCAAATGAATGGCGGTTATCGACGGGGGAGTCGTAGTGGGCAGTGGCTAGTTCCTGGGGCGCATAACTCTGAGGTCGACCACCAACAGGCACTCTACCTTGAGGTACCGAGTAAGGATCCGAGGCAGGTCCGGGTTGTGGTGTTTGTTGCTGCGGACGCTGCTCGCCAGCTGGTGGAACCATGAAGAAAGCAGGATTTGCGCCGATAGGGGGATACTGAGGAGCACCGCCTTGTGGGGGAGCACCAGCACCGTAGCCGTACTGCTGTGGAGGAGGTGACGATGAAGGATAACCATTGTAATTTGATGGGGGTGGCGCATTGTAACCATAGGGAGGGCGACTACCATACGATGGTTGCGGTGGCTGTGACATGGATGCCTCGAGTAGCGACTCGTAGTCTCGACGAGCTTTGATGAACTTCTCGTTGAGTTGAGTGAAGTCATCTGATCATGGTTAGCCTGGCAAAAATCTGTACATAGGTTCGCGCTTACCCTTCTTCTGTGAATATTTTCCAATCAGCTCGATTAGCTTCGGACGGATTGCAAGCGTAGAATGGTAGAGCTCCGTGATCTCTTCGTTGTCGCGACCATCGCCCCCTCCGGCTTGCGTGTTCGTGCTCAAGAGAGCAAGCAGCTTCTCCACATTCCGGATCTGGGCAAAGACCTCTGCCTCAGTCTGTGCCTCCTTCTCGAGTTCTTCACGAGTGGGGTCTTGCAGCTTCTCCACATAGTTGAGTGGGAAGATGCCTGTGTTTCCACGGAGTGAGCCCTTCCACCAATCCTTGTATACTGATTCCAGCACGGCGATGATGTCTCCCTTCTTGAATTGCAGCTCACCAGGCTCCGAAGGCTGAAAGTCGAATAGGGCCCTTACGCGCGAGACGGTTGCTGCTGTAGTGCCTGGCTGCACCGGTTGCGAAGGCGGCGCTGCTTGAGAGTTGGAGCCTGCGTTGTTTTCCTGTGGCGTATTTGCTTTCGCGGCCGAAGGCGTTGCACCCTTGGACTCCTTGATAGACATGGCTAGTGCCATTTGGAGCTCTTCCTCCTCCTTCTGGCGATCGGAATCGGAGATCTGTGTTTTCTGCGGTTTCGATGGTGCCCGAAGGTTGGGGTCTGCTTGTGTCAGCTCGACACCACACACTTTCTCTTGAACAACTCACTCTGTGTCTTCAGCTTCATGTAGGCTCCTTCCATGATGCCGAGATCTGGATCGCGCGAGAACATCTCAGACCATTCTCCCATGCGCTCCAATATCTTTGCTTTCACAGCTTGATGTGTGTTCCTATCGTTCGCGAGACGCAACATGGCATCAGTGAAGCTACGCGATGCAAGCTCCTTGTGCATTTGGATTCCGCAATTCTGACTGAGGGCGTTTGCGAGCTCGAGGGTATATAGTTGCACGTTCGCATTGCGATGTGCTAATCGCTTGATCATGGCGGCGACGGCATCTTTGGCACCTGTGTCGGACGATCCGACTTTGTCACATACATCCTATAGTTTCTGTGTTAGCAGAAGTACTTGAAAAGCCATGACGTGACGTTGGCGACGGCGATATGGAAGCGCTCCAGCGCCACAGGCTGTAAGCTCCCAAGGCGGCTGCCATCCGCCTAGCCGTACAGAATGCTGGAAGGGAAGGGCCGTACCAGTATGTACTCCCAGTTCTCGCTTGTGAGGTTCTCGTCCGTCGCCTTGACTACGACATCGTCGAAGATGTTCGACTGCGCGCGAAACATGGCGTTTGCCTGCTCGGGATCCTCGAGCTTCGATGTGGGGAGCCGTTCGCAGCGACTTCAGTAATCTTGGGAGGTCGTGAGTTATGTTTGAACGTTCGTGGATATTTCAGAAGTGAAGGCAAAGTCGCTTCGTGTTGTAGGTGAGGATAGGAGTAGAAGGTTGCGTCAACTCCGTCGTATGCGTAGGGCTTGGGAGCTCCTGCCGGGTGGGTAATGCGGCCTAAAAGGTTTAGCGGGGTATGACGAAGCTCGTGTGGCGGCGGACTGCGCCACTGCACACGCGAGGCTGCCTTCAATCATTGAGGGGCGGAACGCTGATTGATGCCAGAAGTCTGCCTTGCCACTACAAAGATAAGTAACAGCCCATTCACTTAGGACGCACAATTCGTGCAGAATAAGGTATACATTCTGCCTTGACCTTTCGTAAGCCGCTCGCTGTGTCATTCCTTGACATTCAATGATATAGACACTAGAATTTGATAGTAATGAAGAGGGCACAGGAAATGTACCTCAAACTGAATCCCCAAGCATGCGCTAATCATAGCATGGAAACCTAAAATTGACACCCAATGTACCAAGTATCTGCCGTACTGGAAAGCCCACTCTTCTGGCGTCGTTCTCGTGTAGCGAGATTTCTTGAAGCAACCGAAATGGCCCGCAAGGAGCCATTGGAGATAACGCCGATCTTGATACTGCCTGCGACGCTGCACATCGGCGCAGTCTGAGAAGGCTGCTGTAGCTTATCGTATGCTACAGACTCAAACCCCCGAGTGGATTTATGTAGGCTGCTGAATTTCACCGAAGATTCGACCGCGGGGCAACTGCGACTGCGATCATCTCTTGCTCTATAGGTCACCCGTCTTTCCATACCACCCGGCGAAGGACTCTGTGGTCGAAGTAGCCACGGAGCTGTGACTGCCGGGAATCACTGTGCTTAGTCCTACGTTTCTAGAATGAGAGACATCCCAGAAACGACGTAGAAAAAAAGATCACACACCACCCTTCTTACGGCGTTCTTCAGCCCTTGCTTTTCTTGCCGACAGAACTAATGGCGCTAGGGTGTTGAGCGGCTCAGCAGTGCTAATGAACGGGTGCTAAGCGATGTTAGTACGCCTCTGTGAACGTTGGAGTAGGATTTACGTACCACAAGAAGATCGTGAGCACTCGCCCGCTTGTCAGGATCGACCTTGAGTGAGAAGCCCAAAAAGTCGCGGAACATTGCGGACAAGGTGTGTTCTTCTTTGATCGTTGGCGTACCATTTGTCGCAATGAGCCACAGTGCGCGGAGAGGGCTCTCGTTCAAGTATGGTGGCTCTCCTTCGATCATCTCAATGGCCATGATTCCAAGCGACCAGATATCGACTTTTCGACCATACTCCTTCCGGGTCACAACCTCGGGGGCCATCCAATAAGGCGTTCCCACCATGGTAGTCCGCTTGTTGTGGCTCTCGTTTATTTGGGCACAGAAACCGAAGTCGGCTATCGGACTTGTCAGCGGTATCGAGAAGCCTGTTCCTGGTTCACTCACTCAGTTTGATGTTACCCTCAAGGGAGAGCAGGATGTTGTCCGACTTGATATCTCGGTGAATGACGCCCTTGGAGTGTAAATGCTGCAAGCCGTGTAAAGTCTGTATGGTTAGCCTTTTCCAACGAGAGTTTCCGATTTGCTTACCTCTCTGCAGACTGCAGCTATTTGACCTTCGGACATGATATTGAAAGTAACGACATCCGTCAAGCTGCCGCCTTCCATGTACTCCATGACGACCCACAGATCTCCTTTCACGAGGAAGCTGTCCATGAAATTGACAATGTTCTTGTGTTTGCTGTCCTTCATCACCAGAATTTCGTTGATAATCAGGTCCTTCTTAGGCTGCTGCTCAAGGTTCATCTGCTTGATAGCCACGCATTTGTTGCTGCCCACTTCGTATGCCGTAAAAACGCCTCCCGAGGCACCCTGTCCAATCTTGTTGAACTGCTTGTATCTCAACGTCGGATCGGCATTCGTGCAGATGGCATTGAGCTTGGCAACGATATCCGTACCCTGCTGACTCTGCCGAGGTCGCTGGCGAGGCCGGGGCGCGGGCCCGACGCGAGCTTGCTGTGAGGGTAGTGGTATGTTCTGAGGGTCGGACTGTTGTGCAAATTGCTGCTGTGGCGATGGTTGTGACTGGACAGGCGGTGCAGGCGTAAGATGTGCGGGCTGAGGTGCTCTAGCGCTAACACTCCTGTGAAGCGGCGCTTGCTGCTGTTTAGCAGCCATCGCCTGCTGGGCGGCATGGACGGCTTGTTGCTGTTGCTGTTGGTATTGCTGCGCAGGCGAGATGCCAGGACCACTCGAGGGCGATTCATATCGCGGGGGCGTGCCGCCAGTGGTGTTCGCTCTGCTACGGGGCGCGGAAGACGCTCCAACGGGGCTGTCGGTCGCGGTAGGAGGTGCGTATGCGATCTGCGGGTATTCGTTCTCGTGTCGGTATGCAGGCTGCTGCGTAACGATTGGGCTCGGGACAGGCGGTGCTTGCCGACCGGGGACAATGTTGACGGAGCCTGGAGAGGCGCCCGGTGGTCTGGGTGCTGGACGAGCTGGTACGAGCGAGCCATTCATCTGTGGCGAAGTAGGCCCAGGCGACGTGAGACTGCGGGGAATCGGCGGTGGCGCACGGGGGTTCTCGAAGCTGTCTTCGCCATTGCGCGGGAACCGTGGACTTTGCGGGGGGCTCATAAGTGGTTGCGCGGTGCCGTAGGCGGCGTTGGGGTGAGGCTGCTGAGGCTGCTGAGGCTGCTGCTGCTGGTAGGAGCCGTATCCTTGCGGGTAGGCGGCACCCATCTTGTCCCACACGGCATCATCCTCGCCCTTTTCTGCGTTGTCTTTGTAGAAGTTGACCACGTCGACGGCGGCCTGGGGGTGCTGCTTCTGTTCCTGCTCTGTGATGCCGTTGCTGGTCAACATGCGCTGCCATTCCTTGGGGAGGCCCTGGTACAGTTAGCGTGCGAAACGAATCGAGGGCACAATGGAGGGGCAAAGGGAGGGTAAAGACAGCGAACAGCGCATCTGCGCCGAGTGCAGGCACACTGCCGCCTGTGAGAGGGCCACGTACCGTGAACTCGCCCGTCTCGTTGTCAATGCTGACGTGGGTGACATGCATGGGATTCGTCGGCGTGGAAATCGTCGGTCGTCGCGGAGAGCTCACGAGATTGCTCATGAAGCTGGAGAACGTGCCCTTTTTCTTGCCGCCGCCCGAATGCCTCTTCTTTGCTGCGTCGCCCTCATCGCTGTACCGGTTGCTTCGCGGACTCTTGCTGCCCGAAGGCGGGGTATCCATCTTCCGGGCAAGTGCGGTGAAGGAGGCGGACTGGCGAAGTGTGGGATTTTTGTATTTGGATGGCTGATCGGCGTTGTAGGTATAGGAATGCTGTGGGGGTGAGGGACGACGTGGCCCCGCTCCGACGTTGACGCCCGTCTTAACGCTCAAGAGCGCTTCGTCGACCGCAGCCGAATTGAAGGTAGGGCCAACCGATGCTGGGCCGAGATAATTGCCTTGGAAGCCAGGCTGCTCATGCACAGGGTGGAGTAGCGATGGTGACCGGCGGAGTTGTGGTTGTGGTGATGCGCCAGTGGTCGAGGACGGCTGGAAGCTGCCTAGGCCCTGTTGGCTGCCCTTGTGCTGTTCCTGCTGGCTACCCTTCTGCGATTCCTGCTGGCTGTAGAAATAGGACGCTGCGGATGGACTTCTAGTCAACTTCGAGGAGGTATTTCCATTCGCTCGGTTCATGTAGCTGACGGGTGGTCCAGCTGAGTCTCTGGCCCTCTTGATTAACCTGCCTCTCTTCGGGTTGTCCATTTTTCCGACAGACGAGCGAATGAAATCGAGTTTAGCAGCAGTTCTGCCTGGTCGCACTTGCCCTAATGTCGCGCTCTGAAGTGGGAAGGTAGGCTAGACAGGCAGGAGCGTCCAATGGCTGGCCAGGTGTGAGCTGTCGATTGCTGTAAGTGCGGGTTTGGAGGGAATGGCTAGACGGTCACGCAGGCGGAAACAGGACGGACATGTATCGATTGGTCCCTTGCTAGTTGACTGAAGAATCTGGCATGCACGGTTCTCCGTCTCCAAAAACACAACTCCAGGGCTGCCAGCCTTTGCTTCTCTCAATCTCCAGGCTAATGTTTCAGGATCGCTTCCCTCTCATCTGACGACCCGGCAACCTGATATAGTTCCTTGACGGCTGCCGGCGCGAAGCCGACAGCAACCGCCAGCATGAGCCACCATCAAGAGGCTGGACGACTCATGTCCCGCCTGTTTTCGGCCTCATCTGCGCCAGCCCACGTAGCAAATCATCCCCATTTTCTCCGACATTTGCTGCCAGAAGCCGGTCTAGGATGAGGCCGTTGACAAGACTCCAGAAGTCGATGCAGTGTGCATGGTAGCACACATGCGAATTGCTTTGTTGTCTTCTTCTCAGACTTTTATTCGCTGTGTACCACGACCCGCTTTGCACCGAGTAGCTTCGTCAATTTTGGACATTGGACATATCGGCCATGGCACCATGGCTTGCTTAAAGCATTGTGCGAGAATCCCATGGACTCTTGGAGTCTCACTTTCAGCCTCGGAGCTCCCAATTGACCAGATTCACGTTGTGTATGAAGTGGAAACACCACGACACATGGCAAGCCATGGCCGCATGGCGCGTTTCATCGTAGCGAGCGTTGGGTGTCTTGCTGCATGCCACAGTTGCACAGCTTCCTCGTTTGTAGTGTTAAGAGACATCAGGTCATCTGAAAGCCCCCCCGCTCTTCAACGCTGCATCTGCAGAACACAACATAAAGATGGCTTCGGGCTAACGTCCGCAAGTGTCCCTGCACTGACTCTTCCAGCTCGATCTTCAGTCATTCCTTTGCAATTATGAGCTTGTGTTTCGACCCAAATGACACTAACAAGCATCACGCTTCGGGCGCGGCAACGGTTTCTTAGACGCGGCCTGAGCACACTACTTGTCCGGAGGAAGCGCCGTCATCCATTGCATTGGAAGTGCCGATCAACACGCAGTGCCCACGCGAAAAGTCACGTCTCTGAGCCGACGATCCCTTCGGGAGCCAGCGTCTTAGGTGGACACGAAACGTAGTCCAGGCCCAGAAAGACCAAATTTGGTGGACAGTTTCATCTCGGTCTATTTCCGTTTTGAGCTGCTCGACGATGAAGCGACGTCATACTCACGGGTACCGGATGCTCGCCGCTGTGAACCTTATTGAAACAGCGGAAGACGACCCTCTAACGGATCATGCTCATCTCGTCGACTCGGCCTTGCTTGTCCTAGTGTGAGTCGCTCCAATGGACGTGACCGGTCGCGCTACTCGTACATTGCCTTGCGGCGACGGGAAATTCGACATCGTGGAACATTGCACGCAACGTGCACGCCAGCATTACATGCCATGATCATCATCCCGTATGCACCGACAATTGAAGAGCGTAGGGGATGATCTACAAGGCTCGGCAATCATTCGCAGACATCGGGCAATGGGCCGTGCCTGCAGCTCATTTTGATCAACGAAAACAAATGCCGACGTTTCTGTGGAGGACCATCGATTAGCGAATCGTGTTACACGTGTGAGTTCAGAGATACGCGAGGTAATCTTTGCTGGAAACCAGCCCCCGACTTGAAACAAATACCAAGTACAGATGATCTCCAACATGGTTCAGAGAGATTCACTCACAAGTGTAGCTATGAGTAACCACAAGTGGCCGTTAAATCCTTTCAGGTCTCTCAAGATCGGCTAACCGCCCCGCTCTTCTGCCCAATACTTTTCGTTCTACTGCAACCTGTGGGCGCGTACGGTCTTGGTGGTTTGCCATTCCACGTCCGGCGAACAGAGTCTCGAAAACACGAGGAATATTGCTAAACAGAGCAGACTAGTCGTCGTGCGCTGCTTTGAGCGGGTTTTCAACGGGGTATCCAGCGTCCTTCAGCATTCGGTGGAGTACAGCGGAAATAGGTACGGGATCTTCTTTAGTGAAGACGTCGATGTCTGCGCGACGCTGCTTCCTGATAGCATATTCGGCAGTCTTGCTGAGTGGCTTAAGTTGATCAGGCACGAGTGGCAGGGTCGAATTTCTGACTCTGCTCTCTACGTGGACCGCAGCGTCCTGCATGGGAGCATCCTGATCTGGTAGGATATTGCCGCAGGAGAGCTCAGCTGAGGGGTCGTAGTCAAAGCCAAGCAACGCGTTATCGGGGTCCACGGTAGCGTTCAGGTAGTCGTTCAACAGAGGAAAGGCTGCCTTGAAGCTAGTTAGGAGTCTAGTCAGAGAAGACAGTGTGGAGTCAGACATACGGGGTCATCAATTCCTCCCGACGCAGATGTAGTCTGGCTTTGTGAAGCAGATGTGGCGTGGCTTTGTACGGTAGATGCAACCTGTACTCGCGAAGGCTCATCCTGCACACGGGAAGGCCCAGCCGTTACAGCAACTGTACTTGCGCCCTGTACTGAGATGAGTTCGGTTTCTCTCCAGACGGGGTTGGAATAGTAGCACGTGTCCGTTTAGCAGCAGGCTTCTCGCCAGATGCCTTTGACTTTGGCTCTGAACGCCTAGGCTTCTTACGAGCCGGCTCTGATGCGTCTGCAGCCATTTCGCCCGCCTTTCCAGTCATGGAGCCGAAGTAAAGTCGCGATACATATGTATGCAGCGGGGAACGGCTTTTGTAGAGCTTTGTGTCAAACAGGCCCTGGCTGTCACAGGTGACGCGGCGAAGCAAGAAAGAAGGCCGGCAGCGTAGAGACCGGGACAGATACAGCCGAAGCTGCGATAACAGGATTTGGAAGTATACTTATGGTAGACCCATAAAGAAGCCTGGATAAATACGCAGGCACAAGATGCTCTATCTAATTTCTTCTAGGTCTTTGAATTTATAAGGGTTGCCCGATCATCTCTTCTCGCTAGGAAAAGGCGGACAGGAATTTTGTCGGCGCCTGGTGCGGGTGACCTGTTGTATGACGCTGCGCAAGTTGCTATCCGAGCTATAGTGATCTCCTTTGGCAAGACTAGATGAGGTGGTGTGAGTGTAAGTGTGAGTGTGAGTAGACAGATTTTGAATATTCCTGTACAACAAGTGACGTGAGGTTCAAAGGGAGCGTTCACAAGCTCATGCTTGTGGGCAACACATCTAGCGCTGATGCAGTGAGGCTGACATAGTTAGTAGGGCAGGATTGAAGGACATCTTAGGCAACGTGAGTCACGAAATGTAATCCAGACGTCACTTAACACGCACGAGCCTACCTATTTGCATCCTTATCCCTCATCGTATGCCTCAGGGTCCCTCAGCCAACCTCAACATTGACAAGTCCCTCATGAGATTAAGGCTCGGCACTTGAGTTTGATTGAGGCCAATAATCGGGCAAGACTTGGTCGAGTTGCGGTACCCCTCACACTTTGCGTAGTGGGCCAAAACTGAGAGCTTGGCTCGTCCACGACTACAGAACCATACAAAAGATTCCCGTCGCTCACCTCTGCCCCTGCACAACAACAAAACGCTATTCTTTAACAGTATTCTCAACATACACTCTTTGAGAAAAAAAAGCACATGCTGATGGATACTGTCATCTTCTTCGCCTTCACATGGCTCTCAGGGCCAATTACACTTATCGCCTACTTCATATGCCCTGGCTTTATGGAAGAATGAACGCCCGACTGGACAAAACAAGACCGAGAATGGTGAAATGAGCTCCGAGTTACTCACCATCGTCCTGGCGCCGCCACGCCCTCATTTGTCCTCAAAGACGTAATCGAGACACCTCTCTGGTCGTTGTATATCCCCCTTCTTCTCGCAGGCATGCTAGCAATTGTCTGAGCCCGCAACGACATACATCGCCTCAAGCAGACCGTATTCGGGATCCTGGTCTCTGTCCTGCTGATCCTTCGATGCTTGGGCACTTTCTCTGGTACTCTGCACTGGCATGAAAACCTCGTCAATAATCTTTTCCCTACCAATTCTATGGGCGTCTTCAAGGGCATAATCTTGCACTTGGTATGCGGGTCAGACATGTGGAGTCACACGTTCCTGGGCTACTACGATGTTGTCGATCAAGCCTGGTGGTCACAGACATGTATGAAGCCATTCGAATTGGACAGAGTAGCACTGAATATTCCATGACGCGACAACTTCATCAGACTCGCTTAATACCACGTCGTTGACAGTATACTTCATGTCTTCTGTCTCCGGTTTTTCTGGTCCTTTGACGATGGGCGGCCTTACACAAGCTATGTGAACAACGAGGAGATTATCACGGTCATTTTCGTGGTGTTGGTGGCTGTGTGGACGCGGATTCAATTCCGGATGCGAGAGAAAAAGTATATGGGAGAGGGGCTAGGAGTCATGAAAAGATAGAGGCGTAAAATCGCGTATCTAAATGACAATAGTGTACCTCACTTCACCTCAACCACCGCTTCCTCCAACCTCACCTCCTCATCCCTCCTCTTCCCTACCTCCAATTTGACCCAGGTCCAAGCAAGCATGACAACGACCAATACCACCACCAAAACCTCCTCATTATTGACGTACGGCGTAAACGCTTCGCCTTCCTTTCCAAACCCCCACCACCATCTTAAACAGATAGTACGCGGCATAGCATCCACGACATGGTGACACCCCGACTTAACCACATTATCGCGCCACCCACACTTCAAATCCGGCGCCTCAGCCCACTCCCCTTCTTTCCTCTCCCTCGTGCGTAGCCAATTCGGTATCCAGCGCTCACACCACAACCTCTTTATCTCCCCTTCCACTCCCACCTCCTCCGCACCATCTGCGTACGTCGCACCAACCTTTCCACTCCACACTCTCAGCCCAAGAGCCCAATGCAACCAAAAGCCCTTAGCCGCACTCGACGCAAACAGCGGGACCATCACGAGCAGCCCATCCCTCCTCCTCCTCTCCATCTCCCCCCTTCTCACTTGGCCCGTAGTGCAGCGTTCCCAAAAATACACCTAGACACCGCACGCCCACCAACGCCGTGAACACTTGCCAAAATACCCGATTCTTCAAGCGGACCATGTCGTGTCGAAGCTGCGTAAGCCACGCCACACAGCCCAGTATGAGCGGCATTAGAACGCACCACCGCGGCGTTTCGACAATGTGTTTGAGAACATACACCGGCTCAGTGTCGCCGCACCGCGCATCCAATCGAGGGACGCGGAGGGGCAACGTGCGGCGATGGAGTTGTAGGCTGTGAATGAGAGGAGGCCAGGAGACCAGACTAGGGCGAGGGTTTTGGGGAGGGACATTTTGTATTCTGGGGTGTGGTGAGGGAAGGGGAGGGGTGGGGTGCTCTATGTATGTGGGTAATGGGCTAGTGAGTTAGTGTGGGAATGGACGGTGGTTTGGATGGAGTGGATGCGCGGTTTAGAGGTGGTTTTGTTGTTGAGGGGGTTGGGGCGGTGCTGAATCATGTAGGCTTGAAGGCGTCGTAGTCGCATTGTGACGTCGTGCATTTCTACAGGATACGCAGATATATGCGGTATTTGGGGTCTAGTAACCATTGGCATGATTTGGTGGTCGTTGTGGTCGGAAGAAGGCGGGGAGGTAGGAATGGTGATTCGTAGTACAGATATGGGTAAGGAGTGAGGGATGGTGAGAAAGGGGTTATCCATGCACCAAGTACCTAGTGCTTGTGAGGTCGGAAATGCGCATAGGTGGATTTCTATTCGCGGTTGCCATTTTAAATCTTGGAAGAGATGATATGGCGGGCTGCGATGATGTGTAGTTGCTTGCCTAGTTCCTCTAGACTACAACAGCCCATCTCCATGGAGTCTATGAGAGGGTTGTGTTATGCTTACGCCTGGTAGGTTGGTTGATATAAATATGGAACGGGTAGGAAAAAGACACGCAGAAGACGATGAGGTGGGAATTGGCCGTCGCTAGCTTGGCGGGTGGGTGCATGTTACAACGACTCAAGACATGATAATGGCTGATTGATGCATCTTCATTTCTTCTCTTAATCAACTCCTTCACCCCCAATCGTACCTCCTTTTTACTTTCTCATCTTCCTTCTAGCATCGTACAACCCCGCCACTAGCCCTACAAGTCTCGAGTAATAATCCTCTATCCTGCCCACTTGCCCCAATGCTTACAAGCAGCCGCCAGCGGAATGTCCAAGAGAAAGAAGAAAGTAATAACGTGAGAATACGCCGTGTATGTGCTGAAGTAACGCCGGTAGCAGCGCGTCCCAATCGCTATCCGTGAGTCTCGTCAAGAAGCCATAGGTTTTGCGCCGTGCGAGGTGAAAGGAAATAATGTAGAAAGGACAGCCGTCATTGGCGCAATGAGAAGCAGATACTGGGTTGTGGCGATACGTGATGCGTCGTGATCGAGTGTAGTCGTAGCGAGTTACCATTGAGATTCATGTATTCAAGCAGGAGCCTCTTCGGCAGTTTCATCCTTGGGAGGTCCTTCTGCAGGTTCTTCTACAGGTTCTTCCTTTGGTGGTTCTTCCGCGCTTTCTTCTTTGGACTGTGCCTCACGTTCTTGGTTTGGTGGTGGATCGTCGTCCTTTGGCGGCTCGATCTTGCCCTCGGCTTGGTTCTGAAGAAGCCTTCGGTGCTCTTCATCTATCTCATCAGGGTTGCCATCTTGACTGGCGTTTGAATCCTCGGATGGTGCAGCTTCTTTTGCCGTTTCTGAATTTTCGGATATAGGTGCCTGACTGGAAGGTTTCGTGTTGGCCTCGTCCGAGCTTTTCTGCCCTGTGTGAAACCAACCTCCGCGTTCCCACTGGCCTGGCCTGTATAGACATTCTTCTCTGGATTTTACGTCGACAATAGCACCCATGAGCTTGTTAAGTCGGTCAAAAGGGATGGGTTTCAAAATCCAAGCATCGAATCCGGCATCAATGTACTGCTGTCTATCTCTTTCGATCAGTGATGCCGAAACTGCAATGACAGGCACACGGCCGCAGAACGCCGCACGCGGAGAGTATATGTTGGTATGCGTCTTCTCATAAGAGCGGATCATTTTTGTGGAAGTGAGACCATCCACAATTGGCATCTTCAAACCATGTTAGCGGGGAACCTGCAAATGACCTCCGAATCGATTTACCTGCATGTCCATCAGGACAACATCAAAGTCTCGAGGCTTGTCACCAAAAGCAGATGCGCATTCTTCGCCATTCACCGTTAGATAGACTTCGTGTCCTAGCTTTTCGAGCCGCTTCTTGACGATTCTACTATTCACCGGGTCGTCTTCGGCGACGAGCACGCGCATATGCTCTACTGTGAGCTTCTTGGGGGCCGGTTCCATCTCTTTGGGTTCACTTTGCACCTCTCCCAAAATAGATCCGGGCCTTGTCTTTTCCAAAGGAGAGCCGCCATCATCTGGCATCCTGACAGCCCTCAATGGTTGGCCCGTAAAGGAAATGCGTTCTTCACCAGCGACAGTGGTGTCCATACTCCTGTGCTGTGGGGGCACTATTCTTCCTTCCAGGTGCTCGAGACTCTTAGATCGAAACCGCGGAGATTCGCCAGGGTCCATACTGTTGCGTTTTGTGAGAGACGGCCTAAGCGACTGTGCATTTGGGCTGCGGTCACCCGGAGTTCGTCCAGAAACCATGTGCGGCTCTTGAATAGCTTCAATTAGTCTATCGACATCACTCCTTTGGCTGCGTTGACTAGAACCACTCTTGAAGCTCCGAAGACTTGATTTACCGGTCAAGCTGTCTGCACTCGCTCGCCGTGCCACCGTGTTCGGTAATGTCTGATCGTCTGAGGTGTTACGCGATAGAGCAGGAGCGATCAATGTACGTTCGCCTTCTGATGGACCAAGGCGAGGGGTATTGGCATGCGGCGTAGTAGTCCTGTCAGGCGTCTCAGTTGTGACCTCGTCACCATTTTCGGTATCGGGCAGGTCGAAGGGAAATTGTATGACAAAGCGGGTGCCTTTGCCCTCTTCAGATCGAATTCTCAGCTGCCCATCCATGTTCTTGATAATACGCGCAACTAGGGCGAGACCAAGACCTAGGGCGGTCTTATCGTCCTTTTCTGAGATCTGCCTGGGGTCCGGAACTAGGGCTTCTTCTAGCATAGAGGCTGGCTCCGATTGAACTTGTTCCAAATCGTAGAACAACTGATCGAGCTTCTTTGCCGTCATCCCCGCGCCCGTATCAGAAACAGCCACTTCGACGTCGACGTGCTCTTTACTTGGCCTGGCAGCCACGTAAACCTCAACCTTGACGCTGCCCTGCGTGGTGTGCTGAATGGCATTTGCGGTAATGTTCGAGATGGCCTGCCGCACACGACGCTGATCGCCAATGCATGCTTTTGGCAGGCCTGGATGTTCGACAACCTCATAACCAATACCTTTCCTCTTGGCATCGTTACGGAACATATCTGTGGCCTCGGTGATGGTCGAACTCAAGTCGAAGCTTTCACCCTTGATCAATGGGCCACCTTCTTCGGTCTTGGTCAGATCGAGCAAGTCGTTGATGACATATATCAACGATTTAGATGCTGAGTGAGACCTGGCAAGGTTTTCCCTTGTTTCTGTATCTAGTGACCCCTCGAGTGCGATCTCAAGGTAGTTGATGATGGCGTTCAAAGGCGTCCGTACCTCGTGCGCTGAATTTGCGAGCAAAAGGCGCGTCAGCTGGCTGCTCTGCAACGCCGCTTCTTTTTGCCTCCAGACCTCGATGAACTTTCCGTACACCAAGCACAGCACTGACGCTGTCTCGATCTCCTCTTCCGTCCACTCTCGACACTTTCCGACCACTGTCTCCGACCAGGTCTTGAAGCTTTTCCGCGGTTCCAGATAGCCTTCTGTTCCTTCCTTAACAAACTTTTCGTAAGGGTTGCCGGCCCACTTGACCTCCTTCAATTGCCCCTTCCGGAAAAACACAATGAAATCGGTACCGCTAACGGACAATGGTACGATAAGCATTCCTGCTACGACGTGGAAGCCGGGAGGGTATCGTAGATCTGGGAAGTCTTGCGTTATGTCCATTGATGTCATGACGGATTGAATCTTTCTCAACCTCAGGTACTCGAGCATAGCCAGTGCTTCTTGCGAGCTTTCCAGCTGGCCCAGGATTTTGGTTTCGTCTCTAATTGACAAGAGGCCGAAATCTGCATCGAACAATTTCAGAAGATCATCTGAAGAAGCTATGATATATCCAGATGGATTGTGCTGGGTAGGGACTGTGTTGATGAGTTTCCTGGCTTGCAGACGAGATGCATATGAGAGCCGCTCGATGTTCCTGGAGGCTGCGTCGCCTACCATTCGACACATCTTTCTGATTGGAAATGATACGCGCATGCCGCGAGGCCCGTAAGTGTGACAGGCTATTAGGCCCCATAGCTTGTTGAAGGCGTTGATGGATATCGACATGGAGGATCTGACGGCCATGTTCGCAAGGTACTTGATATGTATTGGCGACATGGCGCGGAGATAAGAATGAGTCAAATCAAGAGGATTTTCGAGATCTTCGACAGTACGGCAAACGAGGCGCGCTGTTTCCTGGTCACGGTCGTAGAGCATGCGCACCTTGTTGAGCTTGTATAATTCTCTGGCCTGTCTCGGGATGTCTGACGCAGGGAAGTTCAGGCCTTTGAACAGGTCTTTAGTAGCGCGGGGATCCACGAGTTCGGTCACTACTCGACCATTGAATGCTTGATCGAATTGGTAAATCATGACTCGATGAAAACCCGTCAATTCTTTGACAACGCCAACTAAAACCTTGAGGAATTTGTCCAAATTGGGCGCTGCGGCAAGTTGCTCCTGGACCTGTGACATGATGTTGAAGACTTCCATGGCAGCAGCCTCGCCTTTTCTCTTGCGTGCACTGCGCAACACTCTCAGCGGCTTGCTTTTGATTTCTGTGCTTTCCAACAATTCCTCCTCAGTCGGATTGCTGCTCAACGTGTCCTCGGGGAGCTCTGGTGTCATCTCGTTGGAAGGCACCAAAGGATATTGCGGATCGTCCTCGAGTTCGAATTCGCATATTATGAGACCAGGATTGCCTGCAGGAACGTGAATAGCGCACCACAGCTTTCGAGTTCTTGAAATGCCCGGCACCTTGACGCCTATTGTGAAGACTTCTGGCCCGTTTGCCATGACATCCGAATCCTCATCCTTAATGAAGTCAATGTGGTCCAGAAGATTGTCGGCTTGTTCTTCGGAGAGTATATCGGTGAAGCTTTCTAGGGCAAACAACTCATTGGGCGTGCGGCCCATGATGCGTTTCGAATTCTCGCTCACAACCCTGACAATCAGATTGCCGTTGTCACTTGCGTCTTCGGACAATGCAATAATGAGCCCGAAGCCCTGTACTGCGCCTGGTATATGTATCGGCTCGTCTTCGCATCGCTGTAATATGTCGCCATCTCGTCCGGTGATAATCATGTGGCCGCCTTCGGTGGTTACATGTTTGAAGCGATGTGTAATGAGACCCATATCGCCCAGACTACTCGCTTTGCTCGCTATAGATGCTCCGCCTGGAGACCGCGGCATGTCAGGCATGTCAGGCATAAGTGGCGAGCGGCTTTCTTCAGTTGACCTATTAGATGATGCATCGTTGAAGAGTTGTGCAGACAGATGTGGGGGAGCTTTCTTAGTGCTCCTGGATGTGTCGGAGCCTGTCGAGGACTTGATTGGGGTGCGTGTAGCTGGGGGCTGTTCCGCCACGGGGGTAGCTGCATTGGACTGCCTGTGCATACGATTGCGCTGGGAGGCCTGCGAGGACTGCGAAGTTGCCGAGCCCTGGGACTGGCGGCGCGCGTCTGGGAAACGGCCGTCGTTGATGCGACTCCACGGGTGGAAATAGTCGCCGGGCGATTGATTCGATGATTTTGGCGTGGGCATGGGGTCAACCGACACAACGGAGCGGATGGGAAAGACTCGATCGGTGGTGGGGGACATTGACCCGGAGGCCAACGATGGCGAGAGAAGGTCGGGGCCTTTGGTGGCAGTGCCCGAAGGCGTGCCAGGCTCCTCCTGTATGGGAGACACGACGTGTTTCTCGATACGGCCATGGTGCTGGTCTAAAGGTTCACCGTCGGTGCTGGGCGGTGGTTCGGCCATGGAGGTGTGGCTGAGAGTCTGCGCGGGGGTCTAGTCGAGGGGGGCGCTGGTGACAGGCAGCTATAGAAGCTTTGGGGTTACTGAGCGCACAGCAGCCACCTTGAAGTCACTCCATATGGCTTGGTGGACAGCCGCGTACGTGATTCGGGGTTAGACAGCAGCAGCGGGTTTTCGTAGGGTCAGGGTCGTGAAGGGTGGTCGCAGAACTTGGCACGACGCAGGCACAGGGAAAAGCAGCCGAGTGGCGATGGTGGCGTGGGACGGGGTTGAGACACGTCTTGGGCAATGGCCGCAGAGAGCAGCGAGCGGGGATATTGCTGGGCTGGCAGCCGCAACTGGGTGCAGAGCAGAAGCAGAGGGCGGGCGAGGTGGCGGGGAAGAGCGAACAATCAAGGTCAAAGCATGTTTCGACGACGACCCGGGGCGGGAGAGGACCGAAGCACTCAAGGGTCTTCGAGGAGTCGAGTGACAGAATCGCAGTGGGAGGGCTACGGGAACAATTCTGGCACGCAGGACGCGGCTGACATACAGTAGCAAGGTAGTAGTGAGTGGTCAGACGCCAAATGGATGACCCCCATCAGCTAAAATTGATGGGCACGCAGACGTCGATCTCAAAGCGACAGTAACAGCTACACTAGAGGCGGATCGGCGATCAGGACTTCTTAGCGGGTGCTGCACGCTGCGCTCTTGGTGCCGAAGGGACTGAGTAGAGTGTTGGATGCATTGCATGGCCGGGGTCGGTGTGTCTGGGGCATTCATCTCTGCGATGGCTGGAGATGCGAATGCTGCCGAATCAGACATGCGATTTGCAGTTCTCCGTGTGTCGCGGCTACTACGTCATTGCACAAGCGCGATGATAACTTGCAAAACGCCTCGCCCACACGGCGCAGACGGCAGCCGTGCACACTGCGCTGCGCTGAAGTATGCAACTCATGCAGGGCACACTCGGTGCAATTCTAATTGCTCTTGCATCCTGACAGCCTTCTCATGGCATACCTGGACGCTGTCACGGGCCGCGTGCATCTAGAACCTAGAACAGCCAAGCTGCTGGCGCTGCTGCCCGCAGGCTGGAGACATGCGGCGATCTCGGCCCAGTTCACGATCCAACCACGCCGCAGTCAGAAGGTCCAAAGTCTCCGTCTACGGGACGCATCGTTGTGATTGTCGCACAGTGGCATGCTCCGCGGAACCTGTTCGCGCATCGATGCAGCGGACTCTATCCTCCATGTGCGACTGCGACATGCTCGATGCGGTTGCTGCACTCATCCCGCAACACCTAGAAGTAGACGACATGTCGCAGGGGTACGGCGGCGTAGTCATCATGTCGACTGAGATGACCTCCGCTGGTGTTGCACGTTGCACTTGTTGGTGTGCATCCGGCAGGGGCACCGCATGTCTCAACTCCATAGATGGCGACTCCCCAATGTGAGACTCTGGGACGCCAAGGCATTCTGACGGTACCTATGATGAGGACATGCATAATAAGACTCACTTCACATTCGCAGCTCCGCGCAGCCTCCAGAGTCTTGCACCTGTCGTAGTGTCTGTCCGCTCCGACCAGATTCGAATTCGCCCCCTGTCAATGCCGATAAGAGCAATCGTAGACGACTATGAATGTTCGGCCAATAGCGGCTCAGCACAACACTCACCGCGCCGACCGCCTTGCGAACCAGCACAACCGTCCCAAACCTCAACTCCGACGTCCTGATGCCCTCACAGACCTCCGCACGCTCGCTCAACGTCCTCGTCGCACTGACCGATCCGTCCGCTTTCAAGTTTGGCTGTGCAGTCGTCGCGCGCCTAAACCGTCTCCACCATGTCTCTCTCCGCGTCGTCGCTTGCAACGATTTCCCCACGTCGGCACACTACAACGTCCCTTCGTACCTAGAGCCCGCTTGGCACACGTATAATGTACAAAGCAATGCTGCACCTGCATGGCTGCACGAGGATTTTCTGGAAGAGAAGGTGGCTGAGTACTGCTCGTGGGCAGACCTGCTGGTCCTCGCGCCACTGAATGCCGAGAATCTGGCTCAGATGCTTCATGGCCTGACCAGCAACCTACACCTACACATACTGCGCAGCTGGGATGTCTCAAAGAAGATCATGCTCATACCTGCTATGTCGACCCTCATGTGGGAGAACCCCATGTCGAAGAAACAGATCAGCAAGATCCGGCGGAAGTGGAACTGGATTCGCGTTCTTCCGCCTTTTTTGTGGTCATTTGACCAGGCCGGTCGCAAGTATCAGCCGTGGGCGGGCCATAAAGACTTTAATGAATCTATACAAACACAAATCGATCTCATGGCCGTCGGTGACCGTACAATCGCACTGCCCACAGCACACATGCCTACACTCGCACCAACGAAGAGCAAAGGGTCCCGACTTCCTCCCGAGCTCTGGTCTATCATCCTAGAGTTTACGCAGGACTGGGAACTAGCTACCACCCTCAATGTCCACACAAACTTGCCCACACCTCCAGAGTGGCGCCAAGCAGCCAGCGAGGAGGGGCCTAAGACGCAAATGCAGAAATTGGAGTGGGCGCTTCTCACGACTCCATATGCCGACATCAACAGCCTGCTCGACTCGGAAAGATACACTCGCATCTCGCGTCTCTGCATCGAGCTCATCATGCGCTTCGCAATGGTCCCCGTCCTCACCCATCTAGAACACTACCACAAAGACCTCTTCTGGGGCACCTTTGGCCACACCTTCCTCCCCCACAAAGCCTCCGTCTTCGGCAAAATCGAAATCCTCGAGTACTGGCGCACATCCCCCACCTTCCTCACCAAAGAATACTCCGCCGAAGCCATGGACAACGCCAGCCGCACCAACTCCGTCCGCGCCCTCGACTGGTGGTACGCCTCGGGCCTGCCGCTCAAATACACCGAAGCCGCGCTCGAACAAGCCAGTTCCCAGGGCCACATCGAAGTCCTGAAGTGGTGGAAAGAACACTCGCGATACAAATCCACGCCCGACCCGCCTCCGTCCCACGGCGCAGAAAACAAAGCCCAGCGCGACCTGCTCAAACTCAAAGTCGGCAAGTCCATCACATACGCCACGCAATCCGGCTCCCTGCCCAGCATCCACTTCTGGGTGTCCTCCTCCATCCCCTTCTCGCACGAAGACACGATTGCCAAAATCGCGTCTACCCACGGACACACGCCCATCCTCGACTACTGGCGCAAACTTCGCGGCGAGAAAATGCTCTTCGATAACCAGGTGCTTGTCGGGCCGACGAAAATGGGCCATGCCGGCGTGCTGGAGTGGTGGAAGCGCAGCGGCTTGAGGGTTGAGTACAAAACGTGTGATATTGAGGAGGCGCTGGAGGACGGGGTCGAGGGCGAGAGGGGTGAGAGCGTCCGCAGGTGGTGGGCAAGGAACGGCTTGAATCTGGGCGTCGGGACGAGTGAGTGGATGCGGGTCAAGGTGCTGGGGAGTTGGTAAGATATTACTTTGGGAAGCAGGTGGAGGTGTTGGGGAGAGATGGAGGCCAAATAAATCCTAGTAATCGAGTTCATGATGTGATGTGAAATGCAGCGTCCTAATTGGTGTTCACGTCATAGCAGTCTTTCTTCATCGTGTCAGACAACATCTGGTCATTCATTTGGATGTCAGCCAGAACCTGCACACTGCTCAGGAAAGAAAGGAAGCCATCGCCGGTGGTTGGGGTATTTGGCCTCACTCTTGTTTTCGAGTCTTGTTTACGGCGTAAAAAGTGTCATGTAAAAGAATTGAATATTGCATTTTGCTCGACATCCAATCCGTGCCACGTCAGCACAAAAAAAACAGCGCTCTCACGTCCCCAGCGTCCACACATCCTCCCCCAGATATATCCCTCCCATCCCCACATCCCTCTCCCCACGCACCGTGTGTTGAGCCCGGTGTCCAGACCCGTCTCGTCTCGATCGCATCTCACTCAACCTTTCGCTACTTAAGCCGCAGCGTTCTCAAATGGCGACTTCCTGCTGAGACTGACCTTGCAGATACTTGTAGGCGCCGAAAGCCAGCGCGCCGCCGAGCAGGATGATGGCGTACAGGCCGACGCCGGCGGATGCGCCGTCGGACGTCTGGGCGGAGGTGGCGGGGGCGGAGTAGCTCTTGGGCTTGGGGTCGCCCTCCTGGTGCGTTGTTAGTAAGTGCTTGCCGGAGGTGTAATACGGAATACGGTGAGGTTCGGTGGTCCGAAGTACGGCCTTGGGATTCGGCCGAGGGGCGGAAGTGTGGCTACGTGAAGATGCGCGTGCGCTGAGTTTGGAGAGGACGAACCTGGCGCTTCAATGTGCCGACGAGCATGCCGTCGAGGATCTCGCGGGCCTCGTCTGAGTGGCCGACATCCTCGAATGCTTCTGTTGAGTCCTGGCCGCCGACGTCGAGGAGGACTTCCTCACCACCTCTGTAGTTCCATGTTAGCGACTACTGCAACTCTCTGAGACGGACGGTACTGCTGGAGCATTCGCGGGCATGTTTCGAAACATCGTGTGCGAACCAGCGGGGTGGATGGCGCGGCGCCGATAGGGGTCTGACGTACGGGTGCTCGTCGACGAAGCTCGAGGCGTTGTAGACCTTGTCGTGTACCACAATGAACAGGTCCTTCTTGGTGTTGTGCTCCGAGACGTCCGAGTAGGTGTATTCCTTGTCGGCCATAGTGGAAATGTGTAAAGAAATTTGTCGGGTTGTGGTGGAAGGAGTGGTGTTTGGCTGTTGCGGCGTGGAAAGTGCGTGAGTGGAGGGGAATGAGTCAACGGAAGCGTGATATGGAGCCGAGGGTGCTGTGATGCGAGGTGGCAGGCAGAAGGCGGTGGAGGAGACGTTTATTCGGTTCGTCTTTCTCAGCAACGGCTTCGGGACGGACAGACCGCCGCGGTAGTCAACAAATCGCAGCCCCGCCATTGGCCAGTCAGCAACACCTACGATTCGCTCTCCATAATGGGCAAGAAGACCCTGGGCCGAACTTCTGCTCGCTTCCGTGGGGCTTTCACCAAAAAATCGTGGGGCAATCGGGTCTGCCATGCTTATCTCAACTTGAAACGGATGGTTCAGCCATACGACATCAGGTGAACGTGATCAGGGTATCATTCATCTCTATCTTGCGGCCTAGCCATGCTATTATACAAATTCTACATCCCACGGAAAGCATTGTTACTCGCGCTTCGCCTGTCCTTGTCCTTCCTCCGGTCGTGTCGCTGACCATTGGCATCATCTGGCCGCTTTTTCTGCTTCTTCTCTGGCGCGAATGTGATTTCTCGCTCGCCCACCACTGTCGTTGTGCTCTTGGTTGTTGGTGCTCTGTCCTTGAGCTTCGACACGCGCGATCCAAATGACTTGTCGTGTGCCGGCCCTGCTTTCCTGGTATTTGAGTTTGAGACCACCATTTCAGGACCGCGTTGTGACCTGTGTCCGGCCTTCTTATAGCTTGATGTGGAGATGCGGCCATTATCTTTCTCCTGCTGCTTCTTGGCCGGGCGAATCTGTTCGGTCTCGGAATCGGAGGACTCTTCATCCGATGAGCCCTTGCGAGGCTCCAGCTCTTCTTGTTCTGCCGCTGTAAGACCTTTCGGTATCTTTGTGCTGGGGTTGAGCGCTTGGAACTCGTGTGACTGCTCATCGACCTCGAAGTCCTCGTCCTCGAACAGCTTCGCGAATCGAGGATCACTGAGAATAGTTCCAGCCCCGGCGGCCTTGCTCGGTGCTTCTGCATCGACTTCGCCAACCACAGGTGCCTTTTCAGCGTCCACCATGTCGTCGTCACCGCCCTTCTTGAGCACTCGCTTAGCTCTCCTGCGTTCCTCCTTGTCCTGTCGCTCAAGTATCTTCTCCGCAAGCTTCCTGTTGACCTTAACAGCGACCTTCTTGTTACCACGAATTCTGCTTTCCCGCTCCTTGTTGATTTTCTCCGCAATGCTCTTCGCCCGCTGCTCTTGCCAGAGATCGGGGTTCGAAATCATCCGTGCCTCCTCGTACAGCTTCTGTGCCACAAAGTAACCGTGCATGTACGGCCGTAGTAAGTTCGTGGTACCGACGAGATGATCGAGGTTGAGTTGCTGTAATTGCTGCATCGTCAAGAATTTGAAGTTGTCGTAGACCTCGCCAGCTGAACCCTTGCCGAATGCGTTGGGGTCAGTGGGGTCTTCTGCCATTTCTTCCACAATGTTGTCCAAGAAAGCGCACCATTTCGGCGCAGGTCCCAGCTGTGGGATGAAGAATGAATGCTGCTGCTTTCCCTCGTTTGCAGTGAGCAGCATGCCGCTGTCCTTGACCCACTCGACATGATTCATATCCACAGCAGGCTCCACCGAAGTCCACGCAGCGCCGTCTTGAGGGTTCCATATCTTGATTATACGCTTGTCTGCAGTGAGAATTTTGGGTTCAGCGGTCTGGGCGCGTGTCGATGTGTTCGAGTCAAGGTAGACGATGTTCTTGATCGCAAAGCCGTATCCTTGGTCTTTCTTGAGAAGGGGTTGCGGTGATCGCAGATCGTAAAGATGAACCAAGCCGTTCGAGTTTCCAACAGCCAACTCCAGACCCGATCGGTGGTACGTCATGGCGCTGATCTCTGCTCTTCCTTCGAGCGAGTTTTGGGGCGCGGAGAGTATGCCAACTCTGTTTCGTGATCGCGAGTCCCAGAATTCGACCGTGCCCAGAGATGTTCCAAATGCGAGCAGGTTGTGGCTGTCTTCTGCGATTGCGCCAGTGTTGACTGCGCCCGCGTTGATGCCGCCTTGTAGAGTTCCGCCACCAGCCATGGCGGTGTCGTCCCCTCCTACATCGATCTCGTAGCTTCTCATGAATCGCCCCACCTCCAGATTCAGCCTGTACGCCTCTCCCAGGCCCTCGGCATTCACGCCTACTGAAGGTACCAAACATTCTGCCGACCGTCTGTCATAGATCAGATCCCTGCCATATCGCGGTATGCGGGTCGAGTAGTGGAGGCCGCCTCCCGTGTGGAACTCAATTACTCGGTCGGATTGGAGATGCACGCTCTTGGTGTAGTCGCTCGAAAGAAGTCGGAACGTCTGGTTGAGGCTGTTCGTGTGGCGCGCAAAGGACAGCGACAGGTGTGGAAGGTAGTGAACATGTATTTGAGGCTACCCGACATCAGCAAAAATATTGGAATGTTCTGGCGCAAGTGCTACCTTGTATGTGCCTGTAGACATGACCCAGTCGCCATCTTCGCTGACTCGCACGCACTGACTGGCCTCTTCAAAGTCAAAGTCCTGCAGCAGCTCCACGCGACTTGCAAACTCGGGGTCGTTCTTCAGACTCCTGCGAAAATGTTAGCTCGCGTGCTGCTTGAGACTGGAAGGAAGTTGCGCACCGTTTTCTTCGTCGGATCAACCATTCAGGCAGTGGACGCGCTTCACTGCCGCTGATGGTGTAGACGGGCACCGCAGAATTAGAAATCTTCATCGTGGCGGTGGTGTGAAGCGTTGCAGCGGGAACTCGCAAACTTCTTGACGAAGAGGTCCGAGTTCAAAAAAGTTACGGCGGAGAGGACGCTAGCGTAGCTGCAGGGTGGGTCCGCTGGCTCACTCCAGCCCTTGTCAGCCGGCAACGTTCAGAGACCGATGAGAGCGAACCTCAGGCCTCGCGCCAGCCTGCCACTGCCACAGCCACACCGCGCTCTTGTGCTACCGAACGTCCATTTCGGGTCTGATTCTAGAGGCAGTTGCGACCCGCTCTATCACGCGACCCACCGTCCTTCTCATCCGACTCCGGCCACACGCGTCCGGACGTCTATCTCCATCATCTCCACTCTTCCCGCGCGGCCGCCAGCTCGGTCAGCGGCAACACCATGCTCCATTCACAAACAACACCAACAGCTTATCCAACACCAATAGCCTATACCGAACCAGTCGCCCACACCGCAACAGGTAGTCTGCGATAACAATTACAACTGCAATTCTCGAGCACCAGTGGAGTTGATGAAGGTCTTACTGGCACTGCAAATACGACGCGGACACCATCTGCATGTTCCATAGAGGGCAGCCGTCTCTCTAATGGAATTTCTCAAAACCTGCACCACGAATGCGCAAGCTATTGTATGCCCCTGTCCCCATCCGAAGATTATCGCGCTGACACCACACAGGGAGACTTCGAAGCTATCGCATACCAAGCCTTCTCCATAACGCGCGACACCAAGCAACCCGTCACGCACGATGCCGCCGGAATCTCTTCCGATCCCCTTCGCATCGCTGAAGCAGAGCTCCGACATGGCCGGCATCTTGTCACTCAGGATGCATCCCGACCGTGGCTGTGGTATTTCAAGCCCACCACGGTCGATGCGGGTAGCCAAGACGCCATAGAGCTGCCAGTGGTCGAGGGCTATGTCTTACACCGTATGTATAGCGCATGTCATTCGCAGCGTGTGTTGATTATGTCTAGGCGAACAAGCTGGCTTCATGAAGGCAACTGAAATGGCACGCCCTCCCATGCGCCCGGGTAATCCGCATGCATTCGCCAGCCCCGCTACCACTCCGTCACGCACAGCATCGCCGAACAACGCACCGGGCGCGAATGTACGTACCACTCAAGGTAGCAATCAAGCTGGTGCGAGCGAACAACAACAGCCCCTCGATTGCTTCGTAGTATATGAGCTATTCGCGTCATCAGTCACTGCTCTCGTATCCTTCTTTCTGGCTAAAGACTGTGGGGCTGTCGCACTCAATTACCGAACATTTGTCTCCAAAGCCGAGCCTCAGCAAGAAGAAGGGAAAAGTGTCACAGCCTTGGACAGACTATACTGGCTCACAAGCCTCCACGTGCATTGGTTCAGCTCAGGAACACTGCTTGTATCGACATCTACCGAGCGCACCCTGACGCTGCAATGCTTGGACGATGTATCCGAAGATGATCAGCAGCATGTCGTGGGAAGATGCATTCGTGTTGCGCCAAACGCCATGCTAGCGAGTGTTTCGAGCTTCGACGATCCGCTACAACTTGCAACAGATGATAGCAACCGCAGAATTTCGAAGAAGAAGGTCAAAACAAATTCACTGGAACAGAGTATCGACAGATGGAAAACAAGTGTGGGGCGATGGCTGGGCCAGCGCGGCTACTCTTTGCCAAATCTAGACAGGAGCAGTGCTTGGGTGACCATCCGCGTTGGCCAATTGGCGCAGTTTTCAGCAATGATTCCTCATCTGCCCACTTCAGCCCGAGATGTGCTGTGGCCTCGTTCGCTTTGCTTCATACAAAGGTCCGTCCAGGTAGGTACTTCAAGTCACGGGGCAAACGAAATGTCCATCTCCCCGCCTTTTCAGGACGACCTCAAATGGTTCGAGGTCCCAGGTTCTGCAGGGTTTCGTGATCCTATAGACGCCGCACAGGACTGGTTCACAGGCCAGTTGGAACGAGACAAGTTACTGGACATCCAACGCAAAGCCAAAAAGGCCGAAGAAGACGCAATGCGGCGGAAGGACGAAGCCCCGGGCCTCTACCCATCGTCTCCATTCACGGCCCGAACCGGTGTCTACGGTGATCTCCAAGCTGTAAGTGGGGTCTATCCTACGCCCCCTGACGGTATAGTTCCTGGTACTGGGGTTTCCTCGACCGATACACCAAGCGTTTCCGGCACTGCATCCAACGTGGTTCTTGTACCTGGTGGGAATACTCCCGCTATCAACTTGTCTGTGCCTCAAGATTACACCGCCACCGACAACCGACAGCACGCCTCTACCTCACCTACGTTTCCCGCGCCCCTTGAACCCTTTCAGACGTCGGGCGAGGACGACGATCTCTTTGAAGACATGGAAGGAGATGGTTTCGGTGGACCAGATGTAGAAGAGGCAGATTTTGATTTCTTCGACGGCCCGGACGGTGACGACGTAGATATGGCGGACGCACCAGCGCTGCCAGAAACCAGTAACAAGCCTTACAAACAGCTCAACAGCGACGTTGCCATGACACATGAGGAGGAACCTTCCGTCAAGGAAGAGATGTCCGACCCCTTAGCAGCGCTAGAGAGCGCTCTTGCAGCACCTTATCAGCCCGCCAATGACGACATGCCAGAGGAGAAGATTTCAGAGAAAGAGGCACAAGCGGTGGTTCCAGTCAAGGCGTTATCCACTTCGCCTGCGCAAACACAGCAGGACCCCCCTGCGGAGAAGGAAGCTACCCCACCACTGAGCCCAAGTGCTATTGCAAAAACATTGCAGCCGTCTCCGCCTAAGAAGCAATCTTCGTATCCCGCCTCCCTTCAACGGACGAATAGCGCTTTCCACTCGCTGGACTTCAGTCGCAGACTGAGCCTTGTCGATGCAAAATACCAAGACGGCCGGTTTGCTGCACGCATAGAAAAAAACGAAGATGATGAGAGTACTGTCAATAATGGACGACTGAAGAGCCTGAAGGATCTACCGCTTCTGAACAAGCTGCGCTATGCTATTGGCGTAGCATCAACAGCCAAATCACCTGAAGCATTATCTTTGGCTCGTGCGGTCAGCGATGATTCGGCATCCGACTCCGAGAGCGAAACGTCCGATACGTCTGAAGAGAGTCCAGAAGATCTGGTTGATGCACGCCCGCTACCTTTTTTGGGCCGTCTGATTATACCTGCCAAACGCAAGCTCCCTACGGAGGGCCATGGAACACCTCTTTCTGTCACGTCCTTCGCCGATTCACTCGCAGGTGATTGGCAGGAATTCAATAGCCTGCTACTCGACGAATCGTCGCTTACACTCTTCGAGCCCAACACATGGGATTGGTCGATGGTCCGTCTTCCTTCACCCTCGGAGCGTCCCCCCAAAGGAGCTAGATATGCCATTCCGTCATTGCCATCCTCAGGAATGCAGCTGCCAGACACGCCGACATCCCAGCCTGACTTAAGCATGGAGCCACCGGAAGAAAAACCCTTCAACGGCAAAGAGAGCATAGCTGTCGCCCAAATACTTACCGATCAGATTGTCTCCGCCACGCTGGATCTGCTTGACGAAAATGCTGTGGTCGAGTCAACATCCTGCATTGAACCTTCTTCTGAGACACGTTGGCAAACATGCATCAAAGAGCTTTTCCCCAAAGCAGCGGGATGCACATTGTCCGCGCTCATTGCAATCCACGACGTGTTTCCGGATCTATCGGCTCAAGCTAAAGGTCAGCAGAGGCCTCCGCCAAGGAAGCCGAACGAGAGTAATGCGATTCCCAGCAATCACATGTACCCTATGAATCCTCCCTTTGTCAGGGTTCGGAGAGCGGAGACGCACTGGGACCTTCTACCACCATCAATAGCCTTCTGGGAGCCTCTCGGATTGGCCCCTGTGAGTCCAACAAAGAACGTGGTGGCATTCTGCATCTACCCGCACAGCGCCTCACTAAGGCCAATACTGGACCGCTTTATGCTCAATCTTCAGCTTGCGTACGATACTTGTAAGCTGGGTTCGCACGCCCGCGTCGAGACAGTCGTCGAATATGAAGGTGGCTTAGTGCCCATCAAGGTCAATTCACAAACTTCCGCCAAAGAAGCGTTCAAGGCACTAAAAGATACATGCGTACAATTGGGCAAGCTGCTTGCCATCCAGCATGCGCAAATAGGAGAGCAGCAAGACGCCAAGATCGATGCCTTTGTCGTGTACATGGTCGATCCCTTTGGCAACCCTGCAGCACTGTGGGAACTCTGTTCGGGATTCTGGGCACTTTTTCAGGCCTATGGCCAAGGCCCCCTTGGTCGGTCAGACTCATCCCCCAAGCCCGATCTGGTACTGCAGGTCATACCTATCAAGTATCTCGCCTCTTTCGATGTCCCTGTCATACTCGATGCGGCCACATATGTTAGTCTGGCGCGTGAGGTGTACGATCGCTGTCCACCCAGCGTTGCTAGTACTGACAAGACACCTCTGAGCATATACAAAGCGCCAGCCTTTCAGCTCGAGGAAAGCCTGCCTCGTAATGTCCAGTTCAAGTTATTGTCGGAACCGCCGCAAGATTTGCTGCGTGAAAACTCTTACATGCACATTGCTTACGCCATCAGCTTGGATGGTAACTGGCTCACCGCAGCATGGTCTGACAGCTGTGGCAAATCACAAGCGGTCGTCTCGTACCATCTCGGCACACGTGTCTTTGGTGAGATCGCGAAAGAAATCTGGCAAACCACCATCGAAATTCTTCAAGCGCGAAGAGTGCAATGGCGTGTCTGTATTGCCAAATCTGGGCCTTTAGACAGAGAAGAGTTGGAGACTTGGGTCCTTCTCATTACTTGCCCCACTCAAGTCAACCTCTTCCTGACCATCCTGACCGTCATCGAGGACCCACCATACAAGTTTACACCTACCACACCAATACCGAGCAGTAGCACCGCTCAAGCCACTGCAAATACACCAGGCTCCACACCCCAGACAGGCATCTCTCCCGATCCTACAATTGGCCTCACGCCCGCAGCTACACCGTCGGCCGATCCTGCTCCAGACCCAGCAGCCGACCCCGAAGCCCGCCTCATCGACGTGACCGACGAAACCTGGGGCATAATCCTCGCCCACCGCCTGCACAACTCCAACTCCACGAATCAATTCAGCCCCGCCCTCATCTCCGGCCTCCTCGTAAAACGCGGCGTCACACACTCCACGTCAAACTCCATCCACCACCCCATCCCCGACCCCCTCCCCGGCCCCATCACCGTCGCTGTCAACATCCTCTGGATCGGCGCCGTCGGATCCACGCGCGCCGCGACAAGCCCTTTCCCGCCAGAGAGCCCGGGGGGCAGCGCGCCGCCGAGTCCCGCGGAACGCAGCACGAGTAGTCTGATGTGGACGCCGACGGTGCAGACGAGAAGCACGGCGGAGAATCTGCTCAAGGAGGTGCTTACGCAGTTCAGGGCGCTGGGCTTGCTGGCGAAATTGAAGGGCATGAGGGGGACGAGGCACGGGACTGTGCCGTGGCATGTTGTTGCTGCAAAGAGGGGGGTTGAGGGGTTGGGTCGGGTTTGCGGTACGCCTGTGTGATTTTCACATGCTGGATGCAGTTTCCATGAACTGGCGTTTACGGATATCATGAATCTCCTTATGGATGTCTTGGAGTCTACCATTGACATCCAACATGTTCATTTCTGGCGCTTGCTTTTCAGATATCCAATTCATTCTTCAATCATTCACTACGCCCTTTCCTTTCTACATCATGCCTCAATACCCAAATGATCAACCCTCTTCCCCTGCACGGCTTTCTGCCCCGCCTCACTCCCCTTCGCTTTCAAACTCCTTTCCTCGGCGCCCGCAGATGCGTAGGCGCTTCCTTGGCCGCGGGCTGCGGCGTTGGCCATGCCTTGCGAAGGTTAGTGAGCTGCGAGTAAAACGAGCGAGCGAGGAGAGTAGGTGCAACGAGGGCATAGGGATTGACATTTACCTTGATCATGTCTCTCCTCCTGGCTCAAACTCGACCCGTCTGCATTCGTGTGCGTGGTTTTTTTGCTCTTCGACGAAAAGGCGCCAGACAGCGCGCCGAAGATATTCAAATTCAGGCCCGCGGACGCGTTGGCGCTGGCGTGGTGCTCCTGGGTTTCGAGGGCGCGCGTGTGTTGGGAGGAGTTTTGGACGGCTTGGGAAGAGGAGGAGGTGGGTTTGGAGACTTGGTTTGGGGACATGATGAATTTTATTTGACGGAGAGGTTTGAGGGGAGATGGGGTTAGATTTTGATGATGCTGGGGATACTTGTAGTGTGTGGTCTTGCCGCGGATGGAAGCTACTTTGTGATTTGTATATGGTCTGTTTCGTGGTGGTGGTGAGGTTGCAGGGGTATGACATCATCGCATCCCATGGCGAGGGCGAACAGGTTTCTGGTGGGTGAACGGGTCAGGGGTGAGGGGTGTTAGCTTCGTCTTACAGACACACAAGGGTGCAGAAAGACGTTGTATTCTCTAGTGGAAGAGTGATTCGCGCAGATTATCTAAGAAGCCTAAATCATACACATTCTCCACGGCTGCGAGATTCCACACGCGCTCGAAACTATCCTCCTTCGCGACGGAGCGTATGCGCGAGGGTAGTGTGCGCGGGGGCTGGCCAGTCGCTGTGCGGATGAGGATGTGTCTACTCTCCAGCGGCCATGTAGTTGGTGGTTCTTCTTCGTCGGGTGTTCCTGGAGGTGTTGGTACTGGCGAGCTCGAAGATGACGAATGCGCTGATTTGGCGTCCTTCGGGGAGACGAATTTGTTCTCAAGCATGGTGTCTTCTCTTCTGGAGCCGAGAAAGACTACGCCTTCTGCCATGTCTTCTTGCCAGTCTGACCATTTGCCGCTCTCGTTGGTGGTCATGCCGGCCCAGATCAGGTAGATGTGGTATGCTAATAGACCGAAGGGAAGCGGCCATGTGAGTAGCGCAAGGAGACCGACGCCGGATGCTTGCAATCCGCCTACGTCCAGGTAGATGCCTACGTAAGTGAAGAAGTTGTGCCACCTCATGCCGAAGTATGTTGACCAGGCCACCGGGTCCGAGCCAGGGACAGGTTTGTATACATACCAGCGCTCGTACTTGGTGTATCGTTTGGCAGCTAGCGGTGATAGAGTGATGTAGGCAAGATATGCTCCATAAGCAAGCAGAATAGTCGTCGATAGCAAAAGTGCTAAGAACCACTTGTAGTTACCTCGACCTAGGCAGTTATTCACCCATATGCAATGGTGATCTGCTCTAGAGACGCATGTCTTGCATATGCTGCAGTGCTTGCTTCTGGCCGGCTTGAGGAACTTGCAAGTGGAGCATGCGTTGCCTGGGTAGTACAGTATCCTGTCGTATGGATAGTGGCGCATCTGTTCGGCATGGTTGGACGTGTTGATGTAAGTCTGGTTGTTCTTCTTCGCACTGAAGTATAGAAAGACATATGGTTGTGGTAGCAGTGTGCAAACGAGGAGCTTATGTGGCCATCCGAGGAGATGCCAGACGTTGGGCAAGAAGAGCGTGGCGCATGCCGTCACGAGGCCGAGGAAGAAGACGACGACAGCGACATGCTTCTCATACATGAGGTGGTGGCCCAAGCGAGAGGCGCCATTGGTGATGCGCCCATTGGTGAGCTTGACATCGAGTGTTCGGAGGGCCGACGGTATGTGGTCGACGAAGAGGCGGTTGAGGAAGCCTATGGGCGTGTTGCTGTAATCATCAGCCCTGCTCCGTAAGAGTTCTATACAGTGCATACCGAAAAGCTGGTAGACGTCCGAAAAAGGCTATGAAGGTCACCAGCGACACTGTCACGGTGAAGATGATGATGTTGCGCGCGAGTGTCATGGTGAAAGGCTGTCAATTGTCCTACCCCCGATGAGTGGCATAGTGTAGGCAAAGAATGAGCGCGTCTCCTACTCTGAACCCTAGCACGTGGCGACGCTCGTGCTGTGTGTGTGCGGTGAAAGTGAGGAACCCCGCGTGGAGGCATGTGATTACGCGACACGGCCTAGGCAAGCGCGTCGACGGCAATGTGCACTGCAACTCCAACCCAACAACAATCCCACTCATGGCTGGTCCGACCGTTTTCGAAGACGTCGCTGCGGAATTTGCGCTCGATGGTGTCGGCCAATTGTTCGAGGGCAAGAAATTCTGGGTCGCGCAACGCGTGCCCTCGCGAGTGCGGCTGCTAGACGACATCAAGGCCAATGGCGGCGAAGTGGTGCTGCTGGAGAAGAGAGCCGACTACAAGATCGCCGACCATTTCCGGAAAGACTGCCCGCCTGGAACCATCTCGTACGAGTTCGTCACCAAATCTATCCAAGATGGACGCCTCCGCGACCCCGAAGACCACCGCGCAGGTCCGCCAGAGGGTGAGGCACGCGCGCCGGGAGACCTGCACCGACCTGCAAAAGGCGGCAGGACGCCATATACGCCCGAAGAGGACGCGATATGCTATAAATGGGTCCGCGATTGCGTAGCTGGAGGTGGATTGGCTAGTGGAAACGAGATATATAAGCAGTTGGAAGCAAAGGTATGTGAAGATGCAGTGTCCGGCAGGCTACGCTGACAACAACAGTACCCGAGACATCCATGGCAATCGTGGCGCGACCGCTACCTCAAGCAGCTTCGAAATCGGCCACCGTCCGCTTTCAACATCCCAGACAATGCGCCACCCTCCCCTCCCTCAGACCATCCATCAGAGCAGCCAGCCCGAGCTACTCCGGTACCCAAACCAGCGACGCAGGCTCCGAAGAAGGCCACGGGGCAGGGAAAGGTCAGAGACGTCAAAACTTCAGTCCCTCCGGACTATACTCTCGAACAATTGGCAGCCACCTTCAGCTCAGAGGACTGGGAGGAACTCTACGCCTTTGTGGATATCATTAATGCCATGGACGATGACAAGTCAAACTACGAGAAAGCTTGGAAACAATGGGCAAAAGCCCAAGACAACCAAACAGCTGAGCAATGGCAGCAGTATTATGAGAAGGTCGTTCGTCCGCAATGGCTGCGCGATCCTGAAAGGAAGCGACAAGAGGTCAAGCAGAAGGTCGAGAAGAGGCACGAAGAACAGAGTCAAAGTCAGACTGCTGATCAGCAGCAAGCGGAAGAAATGCATGAAGAGGAAGAGGCAGTCACAAGAGCCACATCGACCGCGGTAGAGAGCAGCAAGATCAGCAAACAGGTGCCAATAGCTGCGGGCAATGACAGTCCTCAAGGAGAAGCAACCAAGCTCCCCTCTGAGAACAAAATGATGTCTTCTTCCACGGCTCAGTACGAGTCTCCCAAGAACATAAAGGCAATGTACCAAAACGTTCTCAAGCGCGTGCGTGGAGGCGACACTGAGGAGCAAGAACCAGAACAACAATTTTCACGCGATCAGTCTCCCCCGCCAAAGAGGCAGAGAAGTTTGTCACCCGTGGCCAAGCCCGCATCTATTGTAGAGATTCCAGCTGGGACACCGAAGCAGCCAGTGGAAATAATCTCCAGCGATAGTTCTAGTTCAGATGGAGAGTATGAGCAAGTGAACAACCAGATCATGGAAGACGTCAAACAGTCACAGTACGACCGTCATATCTTGGACGAGGGCGGAGCCGAAGGGGATATCGAGAGCGAGGAAGCCGAAGACCTGGTCGATATCGAGCAGTCCCCTGTGCCGCCAGAAGTACTCGAAGAGCGATCAGAAGATGATCTTCCCTCCAACACACCGACACCACGTCCCTCTCGACACAGGACCAGCAATTTCGATACTCAAGCCATCTTATCATCCCCCTCACAAGACGTACTGATTAGTAAACTACCGCGCCCAATCCACTTTACGCAAGCCATGGGACCACAAGACGAGCAGCGCAGTTCCTCCCTCGCACCCCACCTAGATTCCGACAACTCCACCACGCAATCCCTGCAAGAGTTCCGCCGCTCCCTCAACGCCGAGGAAATCTCTCAACCGTCTTATCCCGCCCTGCAACCCCTCTCACGCGCCCCGTCATTCTCTCCCACCCCATCCAACAGCTCCGACGACTCAGGCGACCCCGACCCTCCCCTCGCAGCAGACGAGCTCGACGACTTCTTCGCCGCTCAGAACGCAGCCGGTCTTTCCGACGCCTTCGTTGCCCGAGCTCTCAAGCGAACCCGATGTCGCCCAAACCTCGCCGAGATTGTCCTAAATGCATGGAAAGATGGCAAGCCCTTGCCATGGCAGCGTGGCATCTGGAGTCTGGAAGATGATGAAGCGGCCGAGAGTGGAGACGGCGTTGAACTAGCGCAGTTGGAGAGGAAGCATACGTTGGATGGGTGGGGTGGGATTACGGAGCGATTGAGGTTTTTGGAGGGGTATAGGGGGGAGTAGGAAGTGGTCAGCGAACGTGTACAGTGTCGTGCTCGTTATGACTCCTACCCCATGTCATGATTATGGGCCAATACATCGAGTTCGAAATCATCATGTACACCCAACCCTCAAGAAACCACGACGATCATGTTGCAGCTAGACTGCGACAATACTCCAAGCCGGAACTAAACTCAATCAAAGAAAGCCGCGAAGACCCCTAGGCCGTCCTTTGTCTCTTCCCAGGACGGAGGTAAACAGAGCTGTCTATACACAGCCTTTCTCAAAACACAAAGAAACTTCGCATTTCCAGAGCGCGCAATAAGCCCTTCTCTACTATCTGTGGCCGAAGACGATCGAGGCTACGTTTACTCTCAGCTAAGACTTCCCGAGCTACTGGAGGCGGTGAGTGCGCTGGGTTTTCGTAGTCATTCATGCGGTCATTTCCATCATGCTTTTAACAGCAAAGAGCGCATCGAAGACTCGGAGGACGTCACTTAGCAGCGTTGACTCGTCTTCGCTTGCGGCCTTGAGTGGATAGGCGATGGGATACTGAGCGTTTCGAAACATGTTGTAGATGACCTGCGATACCGGTGTCGGCTCATCCACGCTGATCGTCTCGATGACCTCTCGGCGCTGCTTCTTCATGGGGTTCTTTAAGGCTTTGCTGAGGGGCTAGCCTGCAGTGGGCTCATAGGGCAGGGTGCCGTGTCCCAGTCGTGTCTCCGGAATGGCCGTAGGGATGTTTTCCTGGGCTTCGCCGGCCTCGTCCCCGTAGTCAGTATCTTCCTCGTGGTCAGCATCGTCCTCGTGGTCGGCGTCTTCCTCGTGTCCGGCCAGAGACACGCTCGGGGGCTGAGCGGCCTTTGCGGATAGTGCGTGGGCGTGGAGCTGGCTTCCAGGAGCAGGTTGGAATGGTGACTGGAACTATGTCTCTACGGACATGTTCGTAGCGGTCAAGGAGGTATCGAAGCTAGTTGATGACGTGTGGGCATAAGATGGGCCTGCATAAGCCTGGTGGCCAACCTACGTGCCGAACGGCGCCTCTGATGTCGTGTTCACACCGGAGGCGGGAAAGTTGAGGTAGAAATCAGGGAACATGTCGTCGAAGCTTGCGGTCCCGTTTATCTGTGCGTCTGACACGTTGTATTGCTGTTGAACAAGGTCACTGACATACGAACAAAGACCACTCGCAGATTCAAACTTACAAACATGTAGCCGTTGAGGAAGTGTGCCATTGGCTGCATGACAAACTGTCCTTGAGGAACTGGGGTAGTCATTCCTTGGAGCGCTGGAGCTCGCTTCATTTGAGAGGTCGAAGCAGGTTCTCGTCGCGGTGGGCCAGTTCGGCCTTTGGAGACTGCCTCTAATGGGCTGGCAGTTCTAGGCGTCGCCGATGGAGCAATTGCCTTCGCGCCCTGTGAAGAAGTCAGCGTACCGCGTCTCGAAATGCGTCTCTGAACGTGTCTGGATAACACAGCACTTGCAGGTCGACTGGCAGCGCTGACAACATTTAGTACTGCTACGCATCAACTGCTTCCTCACTCACATACCCCCGTCCTTATCCGGAACGAAGAATAGTCACACTATGGACTCATGTGGTGGTCAGAAAGGATACTCTCCTTATCACTACATGACCAAAAACTCATAGGGAAACCTGAAACGTTGCCGGGGATGTCTTCAAGATCTGAGGAGCTAATGTGATGGGATCGCTCATACTAGCCTGTAAGTCTTCAAGATCAGATAATACAGTAGCATGGGCGCCAGCAATGCGTCCAAGTTTGTGCCTGAAAACAACCAAAAAGCTTAAATCACAGGACGAAAAGCCGCAAGGTTTTCTATACTCAGACATCTCACCGCTTTTATCTGCTCTGGTTGCACGCAGAGGGCTGTTCGTAGGTAGTCTCAAAACGATCATGCGCACAGAAGTACCAGATGGGCAAGCAGTCTTGCTGAGAACCCACGCGAATGTCAACAGACAGCCGGTTTTCACTCAGCGCGAAGGATCCCATGTGCCGCTAACGTGTCGGACCACAAGGTTGCGACTTCGTAACATGCTGATCGATGCTGGATACCTCGGACGTCATACGCTATACAGCTTCCGCCGCGGTACACTGACTGGAGTGAAACGGGCCGCTGGACACGAACGCGCAATGGAGGTCGCTGGACACAGCAGACAGAAAACGATGTATTATTATGACTGCCAGACGATTATGAGTTGGGAAATCCTGTCTTATTTGATTGGCAACACAGAAACATCCCGGAACGAGGTCGACAGAGTGTTCCGGTGGACTTGAGGGTGCCGCTGGATCGCGTAGTATAGATACCCAACGTTGCGAAGGGCTTTTGATAACGGCATAGAACAACAGGTTGAGTTTATGACCAAGAACTCGCCTCTATACAAGGAACTACGAAATTTATTGTATCAGCTACGCCGATTGCCAGGTTTTGCGGCTACCAACACTTCAGGTCCACTATCTATCGAAGATTACCAGTGTTGACTAGAACGCCTGCTCAAAGAGAACGAAACAGGTGCCCAGGACTCTATCACGTATTTCGAGAAACTGCAAGCGAAACAAGACAGTCCGCGGGGGTCATACGCGCTGCACAGAACTGGCGCTGGAATGGTCATAAATCTATGCAACGTTGCTACCTCAAAAGAACACCTCAACACGCTGCTCCCTGAGCTTTCGACCGATCTTCATGTTTGTATCTCGCAATACCTCAATAAAATCATTGAGAAGACGCGACAGCGTTGCTTATCCCTTAATTCGCTCCAGCCAAACGATCATGTCGCAATGGGTGAGAGAGATGGAGGCGAAGGTTTTCACGACGACTTTGACGACGAAGACTCTGATGAAGACTTTGACCAGGATGATGCAGACGACGGCTTTGGCAATGAATGTGAAGATGGCAGCGAGTACGGTAGCGGCGAGCGGGAAGGCAAGAAGAAGACGAGGATATGGGGTATGGTGAGCAAAACAAATACGAAGTGGAGCATGAAAGCTTGGCATCGCCCTCGGAATTGCTCTCCATCAGCGATCACTGCAACAATGGTCTTGAGAACGGAGCGCCCTTCCCAGCCGTCACCCAGCACGGCAACGAGGAGCGGTGGAATTTCGTCCGTAAGCTGATGAAAGTACACTCAGCACAGAGTAAGCAGCCGAGAGCGAAGCAGCTGGGGGGACATGGACATTCTGTGCACAAAGAACAGGAGCCCAATGAACATTCCTGTTTACTCTGGAGGGCTGGCCTCGGCATCATCTCAAGCGACATCGTCAAACTATCGACACAGACTATCGAGCGGCAGCTGCACAGTGTGGGAACAGATGACTTTTTCCCTGGTCCAGATCTCAGCGGAAATCCGTGTCTGCTTTGTAGGGCGGACCTAAGCATGATCCCTCGGGAAAAGGGTGCGGTAAAGGCAGATACCGTGGGGCCGTGAAGAAGTAGCCTAGTTATATTCAAAATATGTTTTAAAGCTAGATGAGACATCTCATAACACTGACTATATATAGCTTCTTTATAAACTTATGAGTGCGCTCCTTAGAACTATTAGATTACTTCGCGCATATGTAGAGCAGACACGAATCTTGCTGGAGTCTGGTGGGACCCGGTCAAAAGAATGTCATTTCAAAACCTACAAAATGAACGAGTTCTTCCAACGACCTATGCAAAAGACTGTACCGCACTCTTCGGATCACGGTCATGTTCCTTTTGGAGTTCATAACATTCCTACGAGTGTATTGTGCCACGCTGACCTAAGCATGATGCATTGCGTAGTTCCAAAAGCAACTCGAATAAGAAACAGCCTCCCATATCAAGGAGGGCACTTGAAAGTAGAGAATATGGATGGATCCTTTCCACAGCCTAGGAATACACAGTTACGAGCTCCTTCAAATGTTGAACAGCGGCGATACCGACCTATATGTCAGTTGTGCCACACAGGTCATAGAACACCATCTAGAAAAGAATGTACATGACATCTTCCCTGAGATAGGGAGAGTCAAATACATTCTGTGCAGAGCGGATCTGAGTCTGGATCCTGACGTTTGCCTGCAGACCAAGGATAAAGGTCTTGACGAAACTCATTGACAAGCCGAGCACGAGGCTGATTTCTGGTGGCGGGGTTGTACGATGCTAGAAGAAAGATGTGAAAGCAAAAGGGCATGATTGGGGTGAAGGAATTGATCATGGGGGGAAATGAAGACCCACTCAGCCACTATGAAGTTTCGAGCTGCATAGTGTAATGCTGAGACTAACAATCCTCATTGACCATCTGAAATTTTACTTTCTCTAGCTCGTCAATCACGTTTGTATACATGTATGCCTCGAAATCACCGTCCACGGACTGGCAGTATTGAGGCTCGCGGCACCAGTCCAAGCAACTTCGAACCACAGCTTTGTACCTCGGGCCAGCTTTGCTCCAACTCCACCGCAACGCCGATGTGCAGCTATCCATCGTATCTAATCATAGTTTTCGTCACCGACCTTTACGTTTGTAGAATCATGTCCATTAAATGGCTCTTAACACGCGAGTTCAATGAAGACAACGGCGAGCGCTAGCAAGCAGGTATTGCGCAACGACTCTTCGGATGCTACCGCGCTCCTCACCGGTTCTTTCCCCTTCCCCTTTCGCCGCGACTGAGGCGTAGTACAGCCTTCGACAGCATACCAAATACCCTTAATGCTCACATTCAAATGCGGCTTGTGAAGTATCTCTTCCGCATCGATGCGTTGCAACGGCCGTCATAAGCATCGTCCAGAATATGTCCTTTCTTGTGCACGATCACATCCCACCATCCTTCTCTCCCCGACGTCCTTTGCTCGTTCCCAGCCCATCCCCCTTCATCCTGTCCGCGCTACCAATCCCAATTTCTACCTTCTCGCCCTCTTCTTCCCTTAACAGTAATATCCACATCCTACCAATAACCACCAAACCCCACACACCACACACGATCGCGTATGCGGCGAGCATCCACATATAAACCTCCGCCCGCGTAACCATCCACAACACCACGGCAACGACCTGTACGGTAAACATAATGGATATTGCGATGCGGTTGTGCGCGATTGACAGGCTGTGCCGGATCGAGGCGGCGTAGGGGTCGAAGGGGATGTGTAGCGGGAGGTTTGGCGGGCGGTGTTCGGGTGGGCGGTGGGTGGAGGCGTTGAGAGGCATTTTGGGTGAGGAGGATTGCTGGGGAAGTGGTGGATATGGATGTGTGTACCGATGCCATTTAACCTACTGAAGGTTTGCGGCACAGTTTGGTGGGCGCTTCACCGCGCCTCGCGACATACATGCCCGCCGGATTATTAGATTCGCGTGAGTCTGGCCATGGACATGTTTGTGGTCTGTGTGTAATATTGGATACGAGGCGAGAGGTACGGATAACCTATTTGAAAGTGTCGTGGTTCTTCGCAGGAAGCACGATGCGGTGGGTGAGATCAGAGAACCACACCATCACCTCACGACCAATCCCTAAAACTCCAGCTGGTTTATACCCTACTCTCTTTCCTCACCGCACACACATCTTCTCTTCCTTTCTTTCTTCCCCACCCCCTCTCTTCATCTCCCGCCTGTTCCTCAATGTCTAAAACCCCCATCTCAACATCCCCTTCCCCATCCCCCTCCACCCTCATATTTCCCAACCTCGCCATCCTCCTCACATACTGATTCATGCTCACTACTACACCCACTGACATCCCCGCGAACAACAGCCATCCGAGAAAAGGTGGAAAGTCCACGACTAGAGCCCAAGCGGTCAGGGAGATGGCGAGAATAAAGAGTGTGATGTAGAAAATGGGTTTGAGTATGTCGAATACATGAGTTGCGTGTGGGGGTCTGTATTCTTCTAGGTCGATGTATTCTACGTGGTCGTCTAGATCGGTGTATGGGGCACTTTCTTCCAGTTCTGAGGGAGAGGGCGAAAATATGTTCACATGCTCCCAAGCTACTTCTCCCCCCCAGCACGTCCACAACCTACCTCCTCCCCCCACCCCCAATATCCTGCCCAAGTTTATACCCACTAATCTTGTCCCAATCAATCTTTTGCCTCGTGATCGGCAACTGTCTTCTCAACCCCTTAAACGCGCCCTCACTCAGCGCCCCAAACGCGCGATTCAAATCCTCCTGGTACTTCCTCTCCACCTCCGCAATGCGCCTGACAACATCCTTCTCGCCCACGCCACTCAAGCTGACCTCTTTGTTCGTCAGCAACCGCACGTTGCCGTCTTCGTAGTAGTGCACGTCGACTTTGATGGCGCCGGCGAGCGTGCTGGATGACGGGGTGTAGATGTATGAGCTGCGCCAGCGGCCGTTCCAGTAGTTTGTGGGCGAGTATTTGTTGGCGACGGTGAGGAGGGCGAGGGAGGAGGCGTTGGCGGTAGGAAACACGGAGTGCGAGGAGGAGGGGTAGTGTTCCGAGGTGTGTGTGGAGAGTTGTTTGATCAGGCTCTTTCTGGAGGAGTGTTAGTGTTGCTTGTCAACCCTAGATATGGAAAGGGTGAAGTACATCAGGTCCTCGTGCTGGCTCCCCATGACGTAGCTCTGCACGGCGCTGGCTTTGCCCGTCGCATGGTCGAAGTCGAAGGAGCTCTGCGTTTCGACGTCGTAGTAGCGGCCGTCGCCTAGGCTGTTGTACTGGCTGACAATGACTTCGGTGGCGCCGCCTGGGAGCTTGGTGGTGGTGAATTGCTCCTCGTTGTACTGCTGGTATGCGGGGGCGAGCTGGGCTTCGACATTGTCGTTCTCAAGGATTGATTTGATTGCTTTGGTGACATCTGCGAGCTGTCTTGTGTTAGGACGGCGGGTTCGTGGAGCTCAAGCAGGGTGTTTGGGAAGTACCTCGCCGGGCGGCGCACTCTCGATGAAGGAGCCGAGAGCCTTGTCTGCGGACATGTCTCGATGTTCTTTGTGAGTCGTGAAAAGCTCTCGGCGCTGCTGTGTAGCAATTGCGAGCTGGAACGCTGTTTGGGGATATTGCGGAGGTGAGGTCAATGCCGCCCGTCGCGCTTGGCGAGGGGTCGAATGCGGGACTACCAAGATTCACTTAAATACGAAGTAGTTTGGTTGCGGCTCATGGATCGCAAAAACACTAGCTTCAAAGATAGCCTGGAAGATACGTAGTACTTTCAGGTCCACTGAATTTTTGTTAAAAAGTAAAAGTCGTTGGCAGGTCGTCACATGGTATTTCGTAAATCATAGTCCCATCAACACTCCCAGGCGCCGCGCTCAACCATAAACCCGTTCGACTAACATATCATACACGAAGTAAATCACTCGATGCTCATCTTCATGAGCCCATCATTCGCATTCTCCATGCCCATGAGTCCAACTCTCTTGGGTCCCAGGGTCGGCGTCATGCTCATGCTTCCTCCGCTGTTGGAGCGCTCACCATTAGATTGTCCGCTGATTGAGGTTTCGCGACCATTCTTCGCACTGCCCCACGATCCAGTATCGCGCTGCGCTGGTGATTGTGATATAATCGGGCTGTTTTGGACGCTCACACCTGGGCTGACAGCACGGCGTTTCATTGAAATTTCATCAAAGTCGTCATCTCGTCGCCGCTTGTTCGATTTCTTGAGGCCGTCTGCTGCAGTAGGTGGGTACATGGGTCCTGGTGTAGAGGCTCGTGAGGCCCATCCCATGCCGTTGCTCTGGTCCGGTACTTGGAAGCCGTGAGATGATGAGATCGTCGGCGAGTCCATGCTCATATCTTCGCTCACTGCAGACGACTCTGCTCGAGGAAATGTCGGCGGAGGTGGTGTTTGGGTCGCGCGCAAGTTCCAGAAGTCGCTACTGATTGAGCCACGTCCATTGGAGTGGAGAGATCCGAACGCGCCGAATAAACCTTTGGCATTAGAACCGTCAAGACTCATGTTGCTTTCGCTCTCTTCTTCAGGAAGCTCAGGGACACCCCCTAGTGGACCATCCAGATCGGGGGCTGAGGGTAGTAGGCTTGGTGATGATTGTGCTGTTACCGAGGGGCCATCGTCGGCTTCTCGTACTTGTCGGATAATCTCTGCCTCACGGCGCACCTCGCTGTCGACGGGTGCAGATTCTTCGAAGAGTTCAGCTTTAATGCGGCCGAACTGTCGTGATTTTGGCTATGTAAGTCAGTAATACAACATCCTCAAGGTCCAAATCATTATACTAACCAGCATGTTCCCTCTCCTGACCACTGGCCGCCTGACCACACCCGGAGTTTGCGGCAAAGCTGCAGCTTCGTCTCCACTGTCGTTTCCAGACGAAATGTGTAGGTCGTTGGCAAAGAGCGAAAGGCTTTCGCGGCGTGAACCAGCCTTGCGCATCGCTGCCTCTCGCGCAAAGTAGCTCTCGGCCTTGCTGCTGCCATTCGGCGGCGATGCTGGTCCAGGGCTTGCTAGTGAACTGTGTCCTGAGCTCGAGCTCTTCCTGCTCCTGCCTTTGCGTAACCTCGCTCGCTGTATACTCATAAAGTTGGGAATGCCTCCAGCCACCGGTGAGAACATGTTTGTTGCCCAACTTGGGTTACTGCCGTGAATGCCTCCAGGAAACGCTATCCCCATCTTCGCTTGAGGTGTGCCCATCATGGGATCGTCGTTATCCTCGGCATCTAGTGGGTCCATATCATCCGACGAGCTGCTTGACTCTTCAGATCCCAGCATATTGATGCTGCCCACCGAGCTAGACGCCGCGGTTCTATCTCCATTATTCCAGCCACCATGGATGTTTACATTTGGCGAATTCATGAGCATCGAGTTCGAACGCGGCTTTCGTGACGGAATTTTGATTCCTTTTTGGGTAATAGTCGGTGACGAATCCGGAGACAGTTGTGTTGGGAGAGTCGATTGGTGAAGGTTAGTGCACGCCCTTGAGAACTCAGCGCCTCTGCTTCTCCGCGGCAGAAGCGACGCCGGCGACGCGTATGTATTGCGAGCGTCTAGCTGAGGAGATAGAGGCCGGGCGGTAAACTGTGCGGGACTCGGCGGCATGGGAGCAGGCATCTGCAGAGACAGGCTTCTCGAGAGGAAGTCTGGTCGTCGGGGCGTGCTGGGGCTGGGAACGGCGATGGTGTGGTCGTCTTTGGACATGCGGGCGGGTTCGCGGAACTTCGGTGATGGCTCTAAACGCGGTGTGCTATCCGACAAAGACCGTGCTTTGGGTGATCGTGACTTTTGCGGTGTCTGAACGGAGTCCATGGTGGCTTCCTCGCTCATGGACGCGAGCCTCGCCGCTTCAGGTGCCATTGCCGCGATTAACATTGCTTACGAGACACAGTTGGGTCGTGCCGTGGGTTCTGAACATGTCAAGCAATACATAAAGGCGAAACGCGATAACTAAGGTATGATGAGGTCTGAGGTCGATACATAAAGCGGGGCGGGTAATTGCTGTCACGTGTAGGGCTGACCTAACCCTCACCGCGTCACGAAAATGAGCGCCGTTAGGAAGGGCTGTATACCTTCATACTGTGAATGATCTTAACGCGGAACCCAATAGTTGCGCGAATCCATCTAGGCATACCTATCACGCAAGTGGAATCAGAACAGAGGGAATACTGATTTGCATGCGATTTTCGCCGCTTCAACTCTCCGCCAGCCATCCTCGTCTCCACAACCTCACCGCGACTTCCACGACAAATAGAAACCCTTGGCACAGTAGAGACGTAAAGTATTCTAGGATATAGTATTGGCTGTCGAGAATTCTCGCATGCTATATCTCGGCTATGTCATTACTACTCAAAAATTGACGATCCCTTCGACCCATTTGATGTCATCCCATGTGGCCTCCCAAATGTTCATCACAGACATGACCCATTCCTTCCCATCACGCTTCATCGTCCCCATGCACCGGCAAATCCTCCCTTGCTGCAGTAGGCGTTTACTGTCGTAGTCGAATAGCTGCACTGACTTCCACAGAACGCCCTCGTAGCTGGCCTTGATGTAAGGCCGCTTGCCGTGAAACAAGTCGCAGAACGTGAAGAGCTGCTTAGTCTCGACACGCTCAGACTCTAGGATCCTAGCGTAGAGCTCGAAAACGATGTGCTTGCCGGACTTGCTCGACTGGTGGGCTTGATTGATAGCTTCACCGATACGGAAACACGTTCTGAGTAGTGTGTTGGGTGAGAGGCCGATGATTGGTGAGCGATCACGAACCGCATTTGGGAACGGTGCCCTTGCTATCGGCTTGCGAGCCTCTGCGCAGTCAATATCGCCAGTCGATGCGAGGAGCCGAGTCGTCAATGTCATAGGTGAGACGAACTTTTTCTTGGTGCGTCTCCGATCATTGTCCTCTTCCCTGATCGTAGCCGTACTGGAAAAGGCCGGTGGTATCTCATAATGCGCAACGTCGCTCTTGAGAGGCGAGCTCGACTGGTCATACACACTGCTCCTGGTGTCGATTATGTCGGATGCCAGCTTTAGGAATTCTTCATCGTCCAGATCATCGTCATCGAAGGCATCATCGGGAATGTCCTCAAACGCAATGTCACTATCGAAGGGCTGAGCTTCATGCGACATATCTGCTGAGGGGCAAGTAGTGTTGACGATGTTGGTGCACGTAGGTTCATCGCGAGTCATGTCGGACAGTGAAACCTCAGCAGCAGCACTTTGTGAGGCAATCGACTTGCACCACTCAATGGCTTGGAAATTACTGAAAGCCTTCAGAGGTGTTTGCGGAGCTGATAGTTTCATGATCTTGAGTCCCTCGGAAATGCTTCTCTGCCCGTTGGCGCTTGCTTGATTGTTTGTCGCGTGGACAGCATCGTCAGCTCCACGCAGTTTGCGTCGTCTCTTTGCAGGCTTCGGTGGGGGACTTCGTGGCCCATTAGGCAACGGTGCATACTTTTCCAGGTGAGCTGGCTCATCAGAAGATCCAAGGCCCAGGTACTGTGCGACGGCAGGGTTGCGGCGACGACGTGTACTGCTGCTAGCTCTACCTTGGTTTGGTATGTCTGGGCTCGTGGACTGGGTTGCGCCATATGCAGATTGACTCTGATTAATTGCAGTAAAACTTGATGACGCGCGGATAGTTCCAGAACTTCTATTGCTGACCAGGTTAGTGACGATAACAAGGCAGCGAGGTGAGGGAAGGAGCAGGTGAGGTTTGCGTTGGTGATCTCACTCATCAAGACCATCTAGCTCCCTCACTTCTTGCTCATCCCAGCCACGATATAACATATTCGCTGTATTCATCGTGCATCATCGGATTGCGGTCGAGATATGATAGTAGCATGAAACATGAAGTTTGGTCAAGGACGCTGTGAAGACGCGACGCTTGATACGACAAGGGTAGCTTGAGCTTATTCAGCCCCCACCTGCCGCATCATCGTGCGGGGCGGCTCTTTCGGGCAGCCATCTGCAATCAAGGCACCCGTCCCGCACCATTTACATTCCGCGTGCCTTGCCGGAATTGCGATTGCTTTCCTAACTTCAACTATTCTTGCAAGACTATCGGGCGCAGACACACCACTACCCCATCACTAGATGACAGCCTGAAAGCAGCAGTTACATCACAGATCAACGACTCATTGTGCTATCTTGAACCGAAATCGGACCGCGATACCAAGTTTACTGAGCTTGTGATCGATAGACGCCCATCAAACACGTCTTCAACCTTACGCCCAGCTGCATCGTTGTTCTCTACAGCGGTCCGACACGAGAAACAACCGAAGTGCAACTTCGCGTACATAGCGTTACTTGACAATGCCGGTAAGAATGATCCTATCAAGCGAATCTGTAAACAACTCCGTCGAGCTTTACACATCCTCAACTTTGTCCGACATGTCTCCAGACCTCGTCATACCCAAGCAGCGAGCGAGGGATTGCGCATGTGAATCTCGGCAAAATGAACACTTTGGTCATGTTTGGAGCTCCGCCGTACAGGAAGACCGCCGCTGAATTCCCATGCGTGAATGAAATAGCCTCAAGAAAGTCTAACATTGGCGTAGAAGCACGCATTCTCGGCTGTCACGGTACAGGTTGATCGGTTGACCAGCGAACAATATGAGGAGAATGTACGATACGTCATTCTTAGAGACTAAGACTATGTACTAAATCAAATAGGATATTGGTGGCGTTGTAGACCTGATCGAGGTTATTCGCATCCAGGCTTCAGGACCAACAGAAGCAGCGCGGGCGCTCCGAAAGAAACTGCAAGTATCGGCGTCGAATTTCACTCTATGAATGCTGACCAAACCACAGAAAGTACGGAAACGTGCATCGACAGGTCCGGGCACTTGTCATTCTAGATGCACTTATCCAAAATGCTGGTACACGATTCCAGAAAGCATTCGCTGATGAGCCACTTCTTGAACGTTTGCGTATTCTTGCTCGAGACGACATGGTCGACTCTGAGGTGCGGCAGAAGGTCAACGTGCTGTTCCGACAATGGGCTGTTGCGTATAAGGGCACTCCGGGCCTCGAGCGAATAGCAGCACTACACAAGGAGCTCCCTCGCACCAAGCGTCCCCAACCGCAACAGTCTCGCATTGTTCGACAGCAGGACGCCGAAGCTGCACGTGAGCGTGAGGAGCATAACTCGCCTCCGCCTTCGCCTCCTCATTCTAGACGCCCTGCCCCGCAGCAGGCTTCTTCACCATCGTCGAGTAGACCTGTCGCGTTGGGAAATGCCACGACTCATTCTAGCTCCTCGATCTTCAAGAGGGACAAGAAGGAAAAAAAGACTCACGGGAAAGCCTTCAATCTGGAAAAAGAAAAGGGCCAACTCCTAGAGACCATCGCATCCGCGAACGTTGCAAGTACAAATTTGCTGAACGGACTACAACTCATCAATCGAGAACAACAGCGAGTCAGTGAGAATCCAGAAGTCATGCGCCGCTTCGAGACATGTAAGCAGCTTCGTCGTCAGATCTTACGGTACATTCACCTCGTCGAGTCTGAGCAGTACATTGGTGGATTGCTCAACGCCAACGACGAGCTTGTTAAGGGCCTGATGGCTTTCGAAATCATGGATAAGAGCATCGACGACGACAGTGATAGTGAAAACGAATTGAGCTCTTCCCCAACAGCAGCAGAGGCTGCTATCGCAGGCTTGCGCATCGATGAGCAAGCTCCAGCAAAGCCACCTAGGCCGATGAGCATACCCATGCCTCCTACACCCAGCAAACAGGCTGCACCGGAAAGCGAGCCAGAGGAGGATGAGGACGACCCGTTCAGCGACAACAATGGTACGTAAAAGTCATAAATCCAGCAGCGTATGGATCATACTGACATGCTATAGCTGTCAAGACGCCATGGCAAGAGAAGACGGAACCGACTTGGAGGGATGTCTAAGATGTATCAAAGCTACGAGGAGCGACGGGGCTTGATGCAGCACATTCCCACTTCATACGAAATCTGCTCATACGATAGCATACCCAGTTCAGTAAATGAAAAATTCCTATCATCATATCATTATATCCGTCAAGTGTGATGTTGCTATTTCCAAATCCCGTGTGCGCCACACCGAGCCACGAAGCACTACGTCACCTCCCTCCCGCGCCAAGCTGTCACAGGCTAGCGCCGCCCCAACTGTGAAGCAGGGCCGCATCAACTCTCTCAGCCATACATAGTAACCCTCGCCCCTCTGAAACCACCAGCCGCCAAACCTCACCGCCGCTCTACTCACACTCACAAATCACCCCCATAAGTACGCCTCGCGCTCTGGGGAGAGAGAAGGGACTAACGACGTCACCAGTCTACATCCAACATCTCGATCTCGAAACTCGATCCTCAAAATGCCCACCTCCACGGCCTCCTCCACCGCCAGCTCGATCGTCAAGCCTCAGGGCGGCAAGTGCTCTTGCTTCAGCACCGACGACTGCTCGTGCTGCATCATCCCTTGCACGGTCATGTAAAGCGCTTGCGCACGACGAACACGCTGCCTGCGACAGCGACAGCGATGGCCCTTGAAGGACTGAGCGAACACATCATACAAATCATGGGAGTTTTGGATTAGCGTTGAATTATGTATGGGACTGTTTAGAGTCATGGATTGAATTGCAGGGGGATTTTGGATAGGCTAGGTTGGGTTGTTTGAATATACATGCATTCTGCAAGTGTTTGCTTGGATGTGGAAAAGTGATGTTCATGAACTTATTTGTGATGCGCCAGCAGTCTACATCCTCGAAAGCGTGAAAGAGAGCACCGCAAACGCGTTCTTCGAAAAGGAAATGCTGATGACAAGATACTTATCAAAACCCGCCCTTCTCTCGTCACACATGTCTTCTATCCGCGAGTCGAATCAGTCGACCTTGCAAGTCCATCGCTCGATCCGGAATAAGTATGTCAGAGCCAGCAAGTATTCTCTCGCGGTCATACCTTTCATTTCCTCTCTGCGCGATCTTTGTTTCGCTTTCGCATCCTCCAGCGCGCAGGCATGTCTGTTGTTAACTTCTCAGTCATATGCAAAATGACAAAGCGCCTTGACACTACGCCACAAGAAGCCTTCTTCACAACCCACACACCTCGCGTGACCTCACGTACTGCGATGCGTATGTATACTTAGCCCAACATTTCAAGACACCCTTCGACTTCATTACCAAGCGGAAGCAGAAGTCAGTGATTGTCAGAACGTCTTCATTAACGTTGACTACATACACGCCGAACTCAGCGCAATGCCATTGCCTCCGTCCATCGCACCGGTCATGATATGCCTAAATCAAACGCCCCTCGCAATCTCGACTAGAGACGCGGTACGATAGATATCATGAAAAACCCAAATATACGAAACGCTTCAAAACGCCAGAGAAAAACGCCGGTTACACCAGAAAAACGAAGCGATCATTTCGTAATGAAGCCCAGGTAGTCCGCAACGATGAGCGTTACCATGCTGCGAAGATCGTTAGTGTGTATCCTTCTGAAGGGAGAGGGCTGGAAAACTCACGCATGCGGCGCAATCCTCACATAATAAGTTCCAAAGCCACGGTAGAATCTTAAAAGCCCCTCCTCCGCCGCCACTTTTCTGAAGCAATCAAACATGCCCTTATACGGCATTGTCCCATCCGCCGCACGCGTCTGCTTCTGCAACCGCGTCTTCATGAAGTCGAAAGGCAGCGAGAGGAAACTCGCAAAAAAACCCGCGACCGCACTCGCCGTCAGCGTCTGCGTGCGTGATGACAAGTTGGTGGTTTTCAGCTGATTCTTCGCCTCAGAGAAGAACGCCAACTGTCCGAAATTCAGCGCCATCGCACGTACAACCGTCGGATACGCGCCCGCCCACAACCTGCCCACGCCCTCGTTCTTCGCTATGCGAGACAGCGCGTCGACGACGGATGTGTAATTCGCGCGCTGGGCGACGGGCTTCAGGCCATCCGATTGCATGCGTATGAGCGCAAGATCCGCGGGGTTTCCGACGACGGCTGCGAGGCCGCCGGCAGCGAGACCGGCGCCCGCGCGCTCCTTGAAGCCGATGGCGTTGCCTTTTGCTTCGGCGGACGCAGTGAGCGATTTCATGAATGTGTCGAAGAAGCCCAGGCGGGCGGTGGTATAGACTGCTTGGCGCAGGAGACCGGCGCTCAGGCCCGTGTATAGGTCCATGACTTTGCCTTGGGCGAGGATGTCTTTGAAGACTGTCACGGGGGTGGGTTTTGGGCCGGTTTTTACGCCTTCGCCGGCGAGTTGAAGGCGCACTTTTACCATGTCGACGGGCTGGATGACGGTGGTTGCGGTCATGCCTGCGAGGCCGCCGTTGATGAAGGGAAGGGCGACGCGCATGAAGGGCGTGTGGAGGAGATCTGTTGTAACCTTCTTTGGGTTCTCTGCGGCTTTGGACATGGCGTTTGAAGCGTCGGAGAGGACGGCTTCGGAGGTTTGCTTTGTGGATTCGAAGGCGCGGGCGGCTTGGGGCATTTTTATGGGGGCTAGAGTGGTCATGGTGTGGTTAGTGATGAATATCTCTCTTCCTTGTGAAGCCGTGGACTGCTGGAGGGCTGTGATGTATAAATGTGAAGACAACAGCCAAGACAGCGAAAGACTCAGTGAAGCAATAAAGAAACAAGCACGATTTCAAAAACGAAACGCCAATGTATATGCAAGCCTCCTCTTCTTTCTTCTCGCCCGCCTAACTCCACCGTCACAGATGCCCATCACTGTGTCTGCGCGCAACGGCCGTGCAGTGAAGCTCTGTCGGCCGTGGATTGCTGCGGCGGCAACCTGCCCGGCAATGACATCGCCATGCATTTCCGCGACGCGACACGACTCTTGCAACCGGCAGCGCGCACGGCTCCAACGCGCGCTCGCAACCGCATCTCTTTCCGAAAGAACCCGCTGCAACTACGCTGGGCGGTGAAAGATGTGAAAGGAAGAAAGCTATGCGTACCTCCTGCTCGTGCGGAGCTCTCGTCCGCGCTAAGATGGGATGGGAGCGTGGGAAGTGGGGCTATCGCTTTCACTAGTGCTCCAACACTTTGCGCGTAGAAGCAGACGAGGACACGCGGGGAAGATGTAAAGATACGGATATATACAGTGAAGCTATTGTTAGAGAGAAGGATGGATGTTTGACAACAAAGCACGAAAGTCAATCGTAGTCCCCGTCTGGCTTGCACCAATACGACGACCCTTTGGATGAGGGGTCTTGCGTGCCTTCCCCGCATCAACTGAAGCAGCTCCTCCACGCAGCGCGTTCAGCGAGCGCGGTATGATTGGGGCGGCCAATCGGGTGGTGCTTATTTGGGGTTTGGTGTTTACTTGTGATCTGCTTGGGATGTGATCTCATAGGTACTTCATCCAGAAGGGTGGTCTGACATGTGTCGCGTGTCTATCGGTAGGTTGAGCTGGCACCGCTTCAGTATTTGACAGCTTATGCTGCTGATTCTGTACCGAGGATTCAAGAGGTGAGATCTTCAGGTACGAATTCACCATGCGAGTACGGCATGCGGAACCCCGAATGCTATCTCGTGCAATGACGTAGCATTGACGGACCGGTGCTCGACCAATGGAGTCTTGGTACAACTCAACACCATGAAGTTGCATCTTGAAGCGTAGGTTGCGCAACTACTTTGTGCTGTCAAATTAGTCGCTCAACATGGCAGTACCGCGCATCGGCCATCTTCATAGCCCCGCTGATGTGATGTGATGCGCAGCCATCATTTAATGAATGCGGTCTCAGCAATTCACACCGCCTATAAGCTCCCCTTTTGCTGATGTTCATGTCTGTTGAATATAATAATACATCATCATGCATACATTGTCACATTCACATGTCAATCCTCACTCAACCCGCAAGCAACCTCCTCCGCGCACACTCCTGCTTATCCGCAACCCAGTGAGTGGATCATTGCTGCATGACATGCATATCCACAAGCATGTTCCCCGAAGGAACTTGATTGACATATTTCCTGCGATGTCCGCAGCAAGATCCAACTTGCTATGTTTCAGGGTCCATCCGTCGTTTGCGTCGGTGTTGCATAAGTCCTGCGCGCTCGATCCGCGGCCGACGAGCATGGGCCGAACCGCAATGAGGCTCTCAACGCTCGGCTGGCGGCTTAGAGCTGTGACTTCCGGTGCAATGGAAAAGATAGCCGTTACATATCCGCAGAAATTGTGAGTGATGAATCGTTGCATTATTTCGGGGCGCGGGATGCGAAGGGTGTTTACAACTCTTCTTCGCTCTCGCTCGGATCTCCCAGATCCTCAACCATCGAGCCTTGCGGCGGCTGCTGTGAAACTGACTCGTCGTCGCTCGGATCACCCAAGTCCTCCACCATGCTCGACTGCGGTGGCCGTTGTGATGATGGAACTAGTATGCTTGACGATGAATTCGGCGTGTCGTTGCTGCCATCCACTTGTTGCCTCTCGCGCTTCGGCGCTTGGACAGCTTCTTCATCCGAACTGTCGCCAGCACCTGCAGCCTCAGCCCTTTGCATGCGCCTGATCTTACGAATAAGGATAGGATCGGAGCGGAGGTCGTTAAGCGTGAGATTCTGTGGTGAACTGTTAGTGAATGCTTACATGGCAAAACCGCATAGGGGGAACATACTTGATCACAACCAGCCACCGGACAATTGACCGCCTTCATTCCACCTCCTCTCGATCCTCCGATACCTGTAGAATGATTGCTCATCCTGACCATCTCCACAATCGCGTTCTTCTCGAATGTATGCGGGCACTTTGTGCTCGTGTACGGCTCCTTGAATTGCTGGAAGGTCAAGGGACATCTTATGCTTATCGTTGCCTTGTCCATCACAATGTCGTCATCATCAAAGTCGCCGCGCTGCGTGTCTGTGATGCCAGGTGCCGGTGATCCAGTCTCAGTGAACCATGTATCTTCGTGACCGAGTACTGGTCCTCCATCGCCGTACTTGGCGTCGTGAACCATGCGCTTGAACTCGCGGTAGTCGTTGTTGCGTGCGTAACGTGTTGTAAGCGATTTGCTGGTGTATGCATCTTTCTGGCGTTGCTGGTGGTCTAAAAAAAGCTCGTTGATGCCAGTGAGGGTGATGCGCGATCCATCAAGAGGTGTTGGGCCAGGCGTGGGACCGTCACTGAGCTCTACGTCGTTCATGTCTTCGTCGCCGTCCTGCCTGCGTTGGCTGTTGATCTGACTCTGCCGTTGTGTGGCACGCTGGGTCATCTGTGTATTGTACTCGTCTTCGAGCTGCTTCGGTGCATGTTGTCGCAGCCAGTCGAGTGTTTCATCGATGCGCTGTGCAGCCATGCCAGAGTCTATGACAGCGCGCATGCTTTCTTCAAGCTTGGCCGTGACTTCTTCCACCTTCTCTTGGAGTATCCTCATACCTTCTTCCTCAGCCTCACGGTCGTCCAGGCTCTTGCCTGCGTCCCACTTCTTCTGCTTTCGCGCCATGTATTCGGAGTGTTCGCGCAAAGCATCGTTGACACTCGCTGCGACCGCGGTGACAACCTCGGTAGCTTGTTTGTTGTGTCGCTTGACATCGTTGAGGCCGCGCCCTTGAAGCTCTCGAAGTTGCCGCGTTGCTTCCACATCTAGTGGATGTGATGGCTTCTTGTACGGCGGCAGTTGGTCGGTGACATTTCGACTCGGGGTCGCTGCGAGTGACTGGCGACTTACAGTTGGCCTCGCATTGGACTGGCGGATGCGGTGCGACATGTTCGCGACTGAGTTGTGTTGTCAAGTGAGGGGTGAGATGGGAAGTTAATGTGGAGACGCGTGCCAGGCCGACGCGTCTCCACATCTTCGCCAGGTCACATGACCACTTACCCTTTTACATCCATTGATACATTGTATATCATCAACTACGGCGGAAAGTGAAAAGGGGTATTCGACAGCTTGGAGCTCACACATTATCGCTAACTTCTTAACGGTGGCAAAGCTCTGCGTACAGCTTCGCCTCTGGTACCTAGGTAGCTTTCAATCGGAAGTGATACCACAGAGTTTGCAATCATTTTGCTTACTCAACAGTACCATGCAGCCTGAAGCCTATTCAGAGCTATAGATCTACGCATACCAATGAAAGACTCATCTTAACGTCGATCTTATGACATCCAAAGTGCCTAGCCAGCGCGTGCCGAAACCGGGGTATTACCGTGTACACAGTATCAGACCACACTCGCATCGCCAAGCGCCCTATTTCCCATCACACGTGGGGCATCTTTTGATTGGCTGTTGTGATTACTACTCTTTCGAGCAAGTCCGGGCCGTCATCTGGACCATACAACTCGAGAAATTTGGAGCAGAAAGTTCAAGTAGGTAACGAGGCATTTCGCCTATTGGTATTGGAATTTCTAAGTCGCAGAGGGATATCATATACGGTACAAAGGTAGCGGACACTGAATGCAAATACTCCAGATAAGCCTAGTGGCTTGTGAACTCCCATCGATCACTTCATACATGTGAACTCTCGTCGACTGGCATGACGAAACCAGCCTGTGCTCCCAGAGCATGATTCGTCGTCGTCTCATCGTATTTACAACCCATGGCGGCCTTCGTTCTCGACTGATGGAGTCGGTGTCTTTTCGAAGATCAAAGATCGATCTGCTCTGAGTCTATGTTGCTTCGTCGGCGGGGCTAGTCTATTTCTTCGCACTTGAAATGATGGCCGTAGTCTGGGGTTCTTTGTTCATCATGTGCAGACCCTTCTCCAAGTCGTGCTCTTGTCTGACCTTGTTGTTCTTGCCAAGCGGAGGAGAGTTGAGACGGATGCTAGTTCTTCGGTTCTGTCGCTTCTGCTTGTTGTCTGTGTTTCCGCGACCAGTGAATCGGCGTGATGCACGACGGATAGACTGTCGTACGTCCCATTGCCGCTTCTTTGCAAGCCACCATAGAGTTGCGGAACCAACTGCGAGTGGTTAATTCAAGTCCTGCATGTGTCTAGATGAGTTGGGTGCAACATACTGCCTCCTATGACCACAATGACAGCGACTACGATGATTGCTGCCAAAGCACCGCTCGACAGTGTAAAAGCGCCTTTCTGAGATCCTGCTGCACCGGCGTCACTTGGGTCGGCTGGGTTGTCGTCGCCTCCATTGTATTGCGCAGGTGGTAGCTGGCTTGGTGTCGAGCTCGACTGCGCTAGCACGCAGAGTGGAAGCAAAAAGCTGAGAAGTAGAGTCTTGCTCATGATGGCTAGTCTACCGACGTATTGTTGCGGCGTGGTCGACGGGTAGATTGACGAGCAAGAGTTCTTGGTGGTACGACTGTCGTATGGAGGTCGCGAGATCAACTCGGGTCGGACGCAAAGGGAATACCAACAACTCGCTACCAAGAGCGGACCAGCATCCCTATATTTTCTGCTCCAGCGTCCTTTTTACCCAGGCCAATACCCCACGAGACCTTGAGCCCAGGAGCACATGTAGGCGCTAATGATGGTTGCGTCTGGACAAGATCCCTGGCTGGCTGCCGGCAGACATCCTCAAGCCATTCTCTTAATATAGCGGGATTGGCGTAGCAGATGTGCGTCTTGGAATCGTAAGCTGAGCGGATTGGCAGATCTCACAATGTAGTGGGCGCGTATGAGGTTCAAGAAAGATCACCTTGCAGGGACGCTAGGACGGATTGAAGTCTGATTGGGCGCAGGTTTCTACAAGCGCCCGGGCTTGCGCATGGGCTCGATTTTCGTTTCAGGGGTGCGAAACGACGACGACTCTTCGCCTGAATGCAAGGCGGTCCTTAGTTCGCATTAACATGTGGCAGCTGCCGCTGTCGGTGAAGCCGCGATAGTGTCAAGTATTTGTAGGACGTCTTTACCCACTACGACCGCCACTAGCAGACTTCTGAAGCACCAACGGGAAGACAGCTTCGAAATAATTGAGATTGCTGGATGAGGTGCTTCAGCGTACACGGTAGCACCAGGACTTCTTTGTGTGGCAACTCACCGACTGAGTAGGCATGTCGAGTCATCAGCCCTGGAATCGACTGATACATCCCTGGAGTTTTGCATCGTGTAATGTCACGTGCAGGCGACGTCGAGCAGCTGGACGACCCTTGAAGGCAACGGCCAGTACGGTGAAGACTTATTTCCAAACGGCGCTCACGGCACTCTGACTCCAGTGACTCTCATGTTACTTTGGTAGCCGATCTGCGGAATCAGCATGTGGCGCAAAGAATGATGCGGGGCGAAACAGATGGTGAGCGAGCTGCATACTCGCTGTAAGCCACCATTCTGAGACGCATCTATGGGCGATACCCGTTCTCACAAGGTTGTGTGCCATGCTATTCCGAGATCCTGTATTCAACATTGAGATGGACCACAAAGCTGTCGCGGGTGCGCAGTGGAATCAATCGCGGAGTCATATGTGACTTTGTGCACAAGTGTTTATCACGACTACCGCGAAGGTGCTAGACAGGGTGCGATGGTATGTATCCGTTGGTGAGAACTTGCAGATCTCGGATGGATCATATTTGGAGCATCACATGGAAGCGCAAGCAGTAAGTTGCAGTATTGAAGTCGTGATTGTGCCGCATTTCGTCGAGTTTCTTAGTTTTTTGCGCTTTCGTCATGTCTTCGAGCGGGTGGCAGGCGCAGGTAAGGTCGTGACCGCTCATCGTGACTTCCTTAATTGCTGAGCAACACACGAGATTTTCGCCACCTTCGCTCAGAACTTTCTTCACACCTCCACATCTCATCCCCTCACTTGTTATTAATCTTTCCTTCACTTCACTTCATACTTTCGGACTATCGCTACCTGCTCCATCACCTGCTTCGCGTTGCTTCTTGTGCAGTGGCTTCACCGGCGTTCGTCGCCATGGCGACACCTACCCCTCATGAGCAGCAGCCGGCAAAGCGCCAGCCAGCTTCGCGTTTGAGAAACCAAGTTGACCAGGAGTCTGTCGATGACGAACGAGCATCGGCATCCAGCAAGGTCCGAGTACCTGACAGCCAATTCTTCGTCCCTAAGACGCAGCTCGGAGAACCCCAGAATAACGACCCATTGAGCCCTCGATCCGCAGCATTGCTCGAGCGAGCTTCCGTCAAGAAGAGTGCTGAGACGAAAGATTCACCTGCATTGGTCTTCAAGCCGCTCACGAAGGACTCGTACGCCCATGGACCATCCGTAAGATTCACTTTCGGGCAGCCGGCAAAAGCTGCCAGCAATACCCCCCCAAATGCCGAGGTCCCATCCAAACAACCATTGATCAAGTCGCCAGCTGCAGCACAATCTAGCAATGGCGGTGGCAATCTTCTGGACTCGCACATGGTCACTGCCAACAGCCCCGAAGGCCATGCCCCTATCGCCTCGCCACCACACCTGCCACCTACTGTGACCGCAGACGTTATGCCCCAGGACCACCCCAATGCCAAAGAACATGTCATCGAAGATGCCCACGCTCCGTCCTCACACACTCCTGCGGTATCTTGCAGGGTGCAGGATGGAGGCGGCGAACAGTATGTTTACCCGTTCGCGGCTAAGCAGATACAGCTAACATCATCTTGTGGGAGTAGTCTGCACGATACCTTTTCCGACCTGCCACCCTCCGCACCGCCCGATGATAGTGATATTCGTTTACAGAAGAAGACTCCCAAGCTCAAGAAAGGCAAGAAGGACAAGAAAGCCGCCAATAAGAAGTCCCGCGGCGTGCCATGGCCGCCTCCGTCGTATGTTGCTGCTCTTCGCGCCAACCAGGCACCATCTCCTGACGATAGAGAGGAGCATCAGCGTGCACCGAAATACATGGCAAGCCCTCCGGTCAAACAAGACGTCACCCAGCCCAGTCAGGTCATCAACAATGAGTTGGGAGCAGTGGACACACACCAAGACGAGCAAAGACAAGTCGTGGGAAGTCTGCCATGCCCATTCGACCGTCTCGGAGCTCAAGGGAATCCACTCCACGCACTGGACGCGGATAAGCTTCTTGAGCAAGATCCAGCGGGTGAAGTGACTGTTACTTTGCCACCAGAGACGATCCAGCAAGCCCCAGAAGCCTTCCACCATCAAGGCCCTCAGCGAAACTTGCTACAAGAGTCGCAGCTCATGTTTAACCCGTCTGAGCTTGTTCCAAAAGCAGCCATCGGAGCTCCAGTGCCACACAGCCGCCGTCATGTCACTACTGCACCTCAAGCGAAAGTACAGAACGTTGCCTTTGGACACCAAAGCATCACTGGCGATCGCAATGAACAGGGTGTCGGCTTCGTGTCTACTGGTCATCCAGACCATCGACTCGCCCATCCCGAGTTTCACCTGCCACAGTCAGTGAAGACCGGTACACGCCAGCAACACACGCGGCAACCTGATGATTCAATTCTTCACTCAGTCAAGGACTACAGCCAGCCTCACCGTGTGACGAAGGTGCAAAAAAAGCGTGAAGTGTCAAGTGGTTCACAGCATGCCACTGCATTTGCACTGATTCAGAGCCATGACCTAGATGTGCAAGATGACTTTGACAAGACATGGGAGGGTCTGCGCAAAGCTTACCATGCGGACAAACACCGGAAAGATTATGACATGGCAATACAAAAGGCGCACTTCGAAGAGGTCAAGGCACTCCTCGAAGGCCAAATTCAGCGAGGCTCCGATACGATTGATGAGTGGAAGACAAAGTGCGCAGCCCTTGAGAAGAGCATAAAACAATTGCGGGAAAAGGCCAACCGGAACCAGAAGTTTGTCACTGGACTCCAGACGGACCACGAGAAGTCTCAGAAGTCTGTACTTGCCTTTCAAGACGAGTGTAAAAAGGTTCTTCAGCGGAAGATCGCAGAATTGGAGAACGAGAAACTCTCACTGCAGCATGAGTTCGAGGCGACCGTGGACACATTAGCAAAAGGTCAGCGGACACTGAAAGCCACGATCGACGACCTGTATGTGAGATTCATCATATCGGAATCCAAGAGGAGGGACCTGGCGGAGAGCTTGGCCAAGCAGGGCAGTATGTACGAAGAGGAGAGGACGAGGCGAAAGAATCTCGAAGCCAAGCTATTGCCTTCGTTTCACAGCGTTCAGCGCCAACTCGGAGATCGTTCTACCCAGATTGTCCAGAAGCTCGAGAATCTGCAAGCATCTGTGGATGGGGTGGCTTCAGGACTGTCAGAGAACTCAGGTGTCCAAGAGTGCCTTGAAGCTCTAAGAAATCTCCAAGATATACCATTTCTAACGGCGAAGGATGTAACCAAGGCGGAAGGGATGTTACGCTTCGTACACGGCGGGTGAGTCCGAGACAGTGAACGTTATCAGCTGTGAACTAACACTCAGACCAGGCTCTGCTCCAAGTTAGACACTCTTGTGCAATCTATAGAGCAGAAGAAATACCCGACCGAGGATGTTCAGACCTTCATCAGCGGTCAGTTACAAGATCTGCGCGCTGAGATGCTCAGATTTGACGAGGTTGCGATGGAGAGCCGCAAAGCTCAAGAGGCAAACCATAGTCTAGCAGGCGAGCTGGAAGCCGAGCGTCAGCAAACACAAAAGTTAAACGAACAACTCGAGAATGCGCGCCGTGCCGAGGAAGAACTCGAATTGCAGAGAGCTCAACTTGAACGCCAGCTTGCCGACGTGGATACCGCTGCTCGCGACAACAACGCAAACTCACCAATTCCTGTGAAGGTGGCAGAGGACTTGAGAAAGAAGATCGAAGAGTTGGAAGAAGAATGCAGGGTTGCAAAAGCCGAGGTCGAGCGATTGCAGTGCAACATCAAGAAACGCGATCGCAAGCTCATAGACTTTGATGTGAGTTGAAGCCATGCGCAAACTTGGATCAAGACTGACCTTGAACAGGCATCTGTCGCACTGCTGAAGGAGCAGAATACAAACTTGTCAGAGCAACTTAAAGTGAAATCTAAGGTAGTGAAACCATTGCCTATGTTGACGATTACTAACAGCCATTCCTCAGCCTCCGGATGTGTCTCAGTTGCGAAACGAAGTTGAAAAGGACCTCAAACAGGGCTTCGCCGACAAAGAGAGCGGCTACCGCAATGACATCCACCGTCTTACAGGCGAACGTGATGGTCTACAGGCGCTTGTCGATCACCACGACAAGAAGATTGATGCCGCAAGAGCCCGATGCGAGGAGGCAAGAAATGATGTCAGCAGCGTCAGGGCCGAGCTTGAAATCGCTCAAAAGGAGAAGACGGAGATTGAAGCCAGATGCAAAGCGTTGCAGCGTATAGCCCAGGACCACACTTTTAACGCATCAGAAGCCTCCAAGCTCAAGGAGCAAATGAGGCAGAAGTCAGAGCAACTGCAATCGAACTCCGAGGAGGTGGTCGAACTGGAGACTGCTCTCGCAGAATCTGAGAGTCGCAGAGCGAAACTCAAAGAGGCGTGTGAGCATCAACAGACCGAGATATCGCAACAACTCTCCGCAATTGAGTCACTGAGACAAGAGACGGACGCCGAGCGACAGGAAGATCGCAAAAAGAGTGAAGTCGCGATTCAGCTCGCTCAGAACAAAGCTTCCGCTCTGCAGAAAGAAAAGGAGGACCTGCAAGCCAAGCTGGGGCACACCGAGCACAATGAGGCCAAGCTGAATAACTCAAACGCAGGTCTCGTTCGTGAGGGAGATAACCTACGACACCGCAACGCCGAGCTCGAATCTGCCAAAGAGACTAGTGCCACGCAAATACTTTGTCTACAAGAGGAGCTTACAAGCAAGACACGCAAGTATGAGGAGACCCTCGTTACTTTGCGCCAGCACCAAAAAAGCTCAGACTCTGCTTTGGGGGAAGCCGAAGCGAAGATCCAGCTGCAGAATACTGAGCATGCGAAGAAAATCGAGTTTGACCGCAGGAAATATGAAGCTATTGTACAGCATCTTGAAGAAGAGCTCAGCAAGGCGAAGAAGCAAGCGGTCAGCGGGCATGCTAGTCAGCGGCAAACATCACGGTCGTCGCCCACGCCGCAGGATGCGTTCGCTCAGGAGATGCAGAACATCAACTCTGGTAAAGCCAAGAAGAAGGTCAACCGCGGCAACACCTTGGTGCTGAATGCTTTGGGCGCGTCCAGTACGCCTCTTGAGCTGTCTATGCAGCAGTCAACCCGTGGTCACCGAACCCCTGCTGGAGGACATAGCGATACCCTGTTCGACGAAGAGCTACATGATGATGACTTTGATCCGCTAGATAACGATCAAGGCCTATCTGTTGTAGATCCCGCTGCCGAACAGGTAGAGGACACACAAGAACTTTGGCAGGATTTTCTCGCCACGCAGGAACGTGTCGAGAAAGGTGCAAGTGGATCGCTCCGAGGATCGAAGCGCTCTAATCCGCCTCCAACCGAGTTGTCTTCACTTTCGGACTCGCTTGGATCAGAAGATCTCGCGCAATTGCAGGAAGAGTCTCAGGGATCCCGCCGTCTTTCAACACCAGTCTTTCCTCATTCTCGTCGCAATTCCCAGTCACAGCGCTCCTCCGAGGAGCGCGTTCTGGAAACTCCTACGCGATCGGACAAGCCGTCTGCATCGAGTTTCCATTCCTCTCAATCCAATGATCGGCCTAGATCGCAAGCAAATACAGCCTCTCGACTAATGCCTCCGCCCGAAAGCAAATCGAGCCACTTCGATAAGCGTGAATCCACTCATACGCCACAAGGCAAAGGTCCTGCTAGCCACCAAGCGTACACAGGCATTCAGAAGGACAATCAGCTCCGCGATGTGCGTCATCCTTCATCCTCATCTAAGCAGTCCCAATACACCAGTAGACAATCAAACAGCGATCGACAAGACCATGCGCTCACTGCTTCCAATCGTACGCGTGGACACAAGCGACAGAGTGCCTTTGGCGAAGGTAGCTCTTCAAAGAAACAGCGAAGTTCGTCTCAGTCTTTGCCTGACATTCCGTCCTCGGGATCTCGTTCTATCTCGTCGTATCCATCTCGCACAAACCCGTCACACACTTCTGCTACGACCGCAGCAGTGCCGTCAGGCCCACTTTCTATGAACTCGCACTCCAGAGATCAGCGACCTTCATCCATCGTCGGCCGCCGCCCTACTCCGAGCCGAGTTACTTCGTCGAATGACAGGACCCGTAAACAGCCGTCATCCGCCTCCCGATCATCAGCTGCCAACCCTACGCATAATTACTATGGCGGCTACCAGACGAGGAGTAAGAGTGAGTTGTGGCTTTAACGATTCTATTTGACTTGCTGACCATGTATCCAGCTCAAGTATCTGAGCGCTTTGACCAAGAATTCCGCGGCGCCTAGGCACTTCTGCTCCGACATGTGCATTACAGTGACGACGACTTGCCTTTGTGTTGCCTATCCACGGTACGCCTGGCAACCTTCCTGCCTGATTCCGCCATTCCCAAGATCGAATGCGTTTTCCCTTCTCGACATCCTTGTTATATCTGTAGCACTCTCGTCCGATACTATGTTCGATATGGTATTATCTCCCATTATGTTCCGACTGGATCTTGGCGAAAAGTATGGGATGGAAGAATAACGTGACGATGTGGGAGGATAATGTTGTCTACAATTTATCGCGCGTATATATCGAGCTAGCAGACTACCCGGCATATTTAATGAAAGAACTGTAGTTGGGACGCTTTGTGCCATGGCGGGTGTGACTGTGCTTAGAATGATTCGTGCCGCTGTCCCAATTGTCTTCTTCGCCGTGGACCTCTCGAGGATGCGTCCTACATGCTCGACTGGTATGTGCTACGCACGTCGGACCGTGGAAGGTATCAGACATGTGGCACTGAAGAGACTTTGAGGTGCGGGGTGATGTGAGACGTTGTGGTCAAGCTGCCGGGCTTGGACTTGCGATGGTCATGCCTACAGAGGCTAAATTGCGCGGGCATTGTATTGTTGCGGTGCCAGCTGCGCCAGCTCAACGCTTATCTCCTTTCCCTCCGATATTTCTTCTTAACTAATCCCCACCACCTGCTTCTGTTCGTTATTCACGAGTTGATTCATTCTCGTTGCCAGCTCTCTCTCATGCCCCCATCTTCCCATGATGCAGAATGTAGGGTCTCAGAGTACAGCCTTGCATTGTACCACTCTGTTACTCGAAGAGACGTCCGAATGCGAGAAGACCCCAGTGCGACACTGCGTCACCCATCACTTGTGGAACAACACCTTTCTTATCTGATCAGCAAATCTCCAGCCCATACTTCGTCAAGACCTAGCTGCAGATACTTACTGACTTGGAGATTGTAGATTTCATCGTTTCACTGCAGCTTCAGCGCGAGTTTCGTGGGCGAAAGCAGGTAAGTGCTGCCTTTGCGCATCCTCCTCATTGCGCTATCATCCACGAAGGCCTCGGACTACTGCCGCTTTTATCCATCTGCGTATGCGACAGCAAAGACCGTCGGTCTTATTCCTCTTCTAAACGAGGGTGGTGATCGAGAAGCCATTGTCGAAGGCCTGTCGAAGGTTCCGACCCTGCAAATGAAGTAAGTCCGTCTGCTCCTTTGGTTCTTGCAACAGGCCCTTTTCGATCGGGATGACCATCAACAATAAGTACTGGATACGAGTCTTCCAGCCATGGACACATTCCAGGTAAGATCGCTTTGGTTCCAATGATACCAACTTTACAACTTGTCTGAAGCGTTTCTCCTGCCATCGCGTCTCGAGCCGTAGCGTATCGCGCATTCGCTGACTGTCGGACAAGCAGTAAACACGAAGCCGTGCGTGAGGCTGTCATGCGCACCGAAGTGGTCTTCGCTGCTTCTGCCTGCGAGGCTTTTCGCGCTCGTCGCATGCGCGCAGACAACACAGGCACGAACCGCCGTCTTCGTTGTAGGTCTTCCCGTCTTTTTCGCTGATATCTTGCGCAATCCTTTCATGATCACCCAATGCTGTTGCAATGAGCCATGTGTACAGCGTTGATTCCAAGACGTAATTCTGATACGCAGTTCTTGTCTCCCAACATTCTTGTACCGATGACCGCGCTTTCGCTAACAACTGGCCACGCAGCGCCACCAGATTGCTTCGCCGCCGCAGCAAAACGGCATCTGGAGACTTCTGGAGCTTGGCCGGTATATGCATTGCCCTTGGAGAAGTCTCCCTGAGAAACCTTGGCCTTGTCGCAGTGATGGACACTCTGCCATCCGTCTCCAACAGATTTGTATCTCCCTATCTCCCGCAGTATGGTTCGCTGACAATCGAAGTAGGTATCGCGACGTTCGTGATCGTGTTCAGGGGTTCGTACGAGCTCGGTAGCGACGTGGGGAAGTTGTGGCTGGTCTGTCAAGGATGGTTAGTCTGAACTCTAAACGGACGACCTCACCAACCTTCTTCCACACACGTGTCCGCTGGTGTCATGCATCCGCAACGACGGCACCAGCAACCAAAGAATCCACCAGCTGCTTGTATGAGCTCATAGTACCAAAGCTTGTATTTCCGCCTTTCAGGTGGCTGTTTGCTCGAAGGCCTGCATGTCGTATTCGACGCCGTTAGTGAGTCCCGCAAACCTTGCACGCATGATGCCTTGTGGCAGTCATGAGCACAGTATAAGTCTCGCAGAGCACCTGCGATGCCGACAGCTTCCACTTCGTCAGAGGCCCTCGCACATGTATGCACATGGCGATGGCTGCGAGAATTCGAAGTCGCTGTTCTAGCAGCGCATCTACAGCCAAATGGTGTCACCGCGCAAGCAGTTCCTGCAGCGCTGAGTATATGAGTCTTTCCGTCGCAGACGAGCTTCCTTCAGCGTTTTTGTTTCCTTCTCTCGGGTATCTTGTCCCTGCCTCTCTATGCGTTTCCTTGTGTCTCGTCGTCGCGAAATCGTTCGAGCGGGCTCGTCCGGTAGAGGTCCGCGATGCGAAGAGGTGGCCGGAAGTGCTTGCGATGCCCGCAGAAGGGCAGAGAATCCGGTATACACGAGATCGCTCGTATTGGTGGTTGGTATAGTAGAAGACCTGTATCGTTGTCAGAGGTCGCTGCCGACAGCTGCGCCGTGGAGGACGAGGAGCAGTACCGGCTCCCTTTGTCGCTACCATATTTCTTCATACCAATATCAACCTATCTCCTGTCACAATGCCCTCTTATGGTTCCTGTCTTACGCCTGCGTTGTCGTTTCGTGTTCGTGTCGAGACGATGTTTCGTTGCGTTGAGGTGGGGCTATCGGAGCGCGTGGAGATGGAGGTGCGACGGGGACGCAGGCCGATGCTGCCATGCCCCGGCGTAGGCGTCGAGTGACAAGCATCCACTTGTCTTATTGGAGGTCTCGCGATGGTGTTGCTTTTGGTCATGGTCGTGCCGCCTCCATCAGCCTGGATGTCCGTCGCGATGCTTAGGAGGAGCTCAAGGGCCTGCTGCGAAGGTTGACACGTACCGGTCACGCTTCCTCTGATGCAGGGCACTGTACCGTCAGGAACAGCTCAGCGCATATTATCTCCTGCTGCTGTTTTGAGGGCAGTATGGCCGTGAGGCGGTGCGAAGTTGGTGATGAAGTTCGCGGAGCTGTTGTCAGACCTGGCTAAGAATTTGCACAAGGCCGCACTTTTCAGGCGGCTCCCACTCGCAAGTGTTCAGCCCCACGTGTCGCCGCTAGAATTGCCTCGCAGTCGCGCATACGGTGTTGATGGAGTCTTACATTTCGGCATGATGCCGCAAAGTTACTCAGCTGCGAGCATCCACAAGGGTCAAAATCTTTGGATCACTCGCCAGACACGGCGTGCAAGGGGAGTTCACTTCTTCTACACACATAGCAACAACTTCCAGCAACAGATGACTGCGCTCGCTGCCTCGGCAAGCCACCAGATCTTTGGTTGCACTCATCAGACCGTCTGACCACAGGGAGAAACATGTCTTCATCCATCTTCTCGGATGTACTCATATATAGCTCTAGGGGCCCCTCAGCCTGGCTATCATCACCATACTGCAATTTGAAGTTCCCCGCCAGCACCCAGCCCTTGGTACGGACCACGCGGTGTTGACGGCACCGAGAGAGCTTCCCGCTAGCGTCTATGTCGAGATCGAAAAATTGAGGGCATCACAACATTTGCAGCAATGGTATGGGGGTTATAGAGAGTCGGGAGCTGGTTGATCTAGTTCATATTTATGTAGACTTGAAATTTTAGCCCAAACAGAGCTCGTCTTGGTGTTGTAGTGTGCCAGTGCCGATGCGAATCCCCTAATCTTGCTCCCCCCCCGATTCTCGCCCACTTTTGATCTTGTGCCCCGCTTAGCGCCGTCTCCCACAGCTAATTTGCCTTGCTGACTATTTAAACTGCGCTCCGGGCTGGCCCTCCATCTTCTCTACATCACACTCTTTTCCTCCACCTTGAGTGAGCAATTTTTGGTGCTCCGCTGGGGAGTGGAGCACCTGGCCCCTTAGGTCATGGAGTTCCGTAAGTTCATCCCGCATATTGATTCTCACTGCAAGACACTGACCAGTTCAAGGGCAACTTCCCGTTGCAACCTCGCCTGCGGCGGGATAGCGGACATCGACTCATGGCCGCTATTCTGCCGCAAGCACTACCAGCGCGCAATCTACAACAAGGACCTTTGGCAGATCCGCAAGCTGATCACTACTCCCACACCCGGTAAGTACCATCTCGTTCCCTTCAATTATTGACACCAGCTCACACAAAGACCTCTGGCAGACTCACAAGCGCAACCTCAGCTACCGTCAGTATCCTTTGCGGTCACTTGGGTCCATTCCAGGCCCCCGCAACAACATTGCTCTGAGAAACCGAGTTCAGTGGTTTGGAAACCGCTTCTCGGTCATGATAGATGCGGAGGTATGTGCATGCTTGTACATCATTCTTGACAGTTGCTAACATACCTGAGATGGCGTGGGAATCATAACCACCCTCTCCGCGTCACAATCCTCGCCCGCTGCTACAGAGAGCGTGTATGTTGCTTCACTCCCATACCGCCGTATGGTCTCAATGTTGTGGCGCTGACCATATCATAGCATCGACAAAGAAATCGCCGTTCGATTAAAGTGGGGCGAAACCGAGTAAAAGGGTAGACTGGTGTCTGTCGATCTATACATAAACATCCATCTGTGACTTTCTGAACTCCGGCAGGCATGACTGCTTGGTTCTCCTCTCGTCACAGCTATCATGCATTCCCCAGAGCGATGTTGTATTGGCGGTCGATAGGCGTGCTGCGGGCGAGTGATCTTTCGGTTTTCCGGCATGGGATGAGAAGGCCACAGCTGGATGAGCTCGCAGACAGCTGTGATTCGTATCAATATTGTATGTATCTTCATAAACTACTGCTGGTACTGTACTAACAATCACCAGAATCCAAACCTATACCACATTCAACCTTGCCTTCTACTCTGCCGTGATGCAGTAACCGTTAAGTCTCATCTTTGCTTACCTTGCGTCCAAGGCTCCCACTCCAACATTTCTGACACGCAGCTTTTACACGCAAGGTTAGTACACTTCCCTGTCGACGACAGATACTGATCTACTCTTCGAAGTTGGCTAGGCTCACACCTCATCCTTCTACCGGTGACGTCACCACCAGAACATCATCCGCAGCAGCGGTGAGTACCAACTCCATCCTATTCTCCCTCCCTTTCAATGATGAATTGATGTAAATCGTTTTGCCTTTCTGTACAGAGAACCCCGCAGCTGTGGTTACAGTGTCATGAACATATCTTCTGAGATCCCTCCTTCTCCACTCGTGCTCCGATTGACTATGAGTACCACAGCGCTAACTGATCGTCACAGTTCTTCACTCATTTTCCTCTGGATCATCTCTCTGACCCATGGTCAGTACATCTCATCACAAACGGCAGATTCTGATCGCCACTAGCCACTCAAGTGTTCATTCCGATGGAGGCCAGGTACGTAAGCTTCCCCTTCGGGAACACATACTGACCATATACTATTCTACTCCCACCTGCTTCTCGACGACTTCTTTAAGCACTTGCTAAGTATGCCCAATTCCAACTGCAGACAACTCCAGGGCGGGCTGCTGAATCTGTCTCACATCTCTTCGTGGTAGAACCTAGATCGCGCCAACATGAGCAATTCAGTGAGTGGTTGCCCTGTCACAGCATCACTGCCTATTGCGGCGAATTGGTTCTCGGTGTTCACTGACCGTCGCTCGTCCTGTAAGTGAACACGAGCCATGTAAGGACATCATCACATCTCAAAGATCTGAGCAAAACTGTCTTCTCAAGCTCCTCTAATGCACTGCATGTGACTTCAAGAGCAATCCGTTCGGCCTCTCGGAGGCGACAGCCTGGCCTTGACGATAATTAAGTATCCTTTTCGACAATGCGCACATACTAACGATTGTCAGGCAGTCCCGTGCATGATTGCGCATCGTCAGGAAGATGGCTCCGGCCTGAAGCTTCACTATCCGCTGTCATGTATGGGGCGGGAAGCAAGCTCTCACCTCCTCGTGGTGCTTCCTCGGTCCTGCTTTGCGAAGATGCGAACGAGATCAGCACTTGCACTTTTTTGACGAAAGGTATGTCATGTCTCATTCCCGGCAACAGATGATAACGCACCTCAGGTATCTGTCGGCTTTTAGCCAAGGCACTCTCTTGGCATCATGATATTGAGTTTGCGTGAGTACATATTCCCAGGCTCCACCGTGCTGACAAGTGTAAGGGTGGGAAGTGAATCTGTCTCCTTGTATCCTCGTCGCGCTTCCTGGGTTATCCAAAAGGAGCAGTCAGTAGTGGTCACTTAAACATCACTGCCCTCAAGCGCCATCAAGAAGAACCGTTGCGTTTTTGTCTGGCCACGCAATGCCACAAGGTTCGTGTCGCGATACTCCATACTTGCAACACTGCTAATAGTCTCCCTCTAGTCTATGTCCGCTGTACCACTGGCTGGATTTCGTGCTGGCAGAGGGAGTCTACGCAGAAACATCCAATCATCCTGCAAGGCTTAGCGACTTGGCCAAACTTCGACTTGCCCGAGATCACTCCTCCAAACTCGCTGCCCTCAATACTCAGCGGGCTCAAGCGGGAAGAAAAACCTTACCTACACCTCTTCGGGTGTTTCCAAGACAATGTTCTGTCTTCCAAGCCAGGATTGCAGGACAGCCAAAGTAGGAAGTCAGTGAGGCCGCCGTAAGTAACATCTTCCGCAAATTCCGTCCCTCTCTGGATGCAATCTAACTTGTACAATGCCGCTCCTAATACGCTCACTGTCCAGCATAGCGCTGGATTGATCTATCTGAACTGAAGTCATCTACCATCTCGGGAGCAGCGGAATGCTGCTCTGAGATACCAGGCTTCTGTGAAGAAGCGCGGCACTTCGGTGTTCTTAGCAATAGCAAGTCAATGCGCCGCCACCACACGACCTCCACTAACACTTTGCAGAAAACGGTCTTTACTACCCGCGCCCCTCCCTCTCTCGTATCGTGATCTACCATCTTCCGCCGTCATCCTCCCATACCCTCCTCTTCTACACACGGCGACCACGCATGATCGTAGGTGCGAGCTTGATGCTTTCTGGGTGCACTTCCATGTGCCCGGTACATCTTCTTGGCTCATACATGAGGTACGATGGTCCTTTACGGCTTCGATATCGATATCGAGGCCAGTATCTGTTAAGTTTCGTTCATTGACTAAATGCCTCCCCTTTCCCCTTCACCCTTCTCATCCGCACCCTAGCATCAATGAGAACGTTCACTAAATTTTACATATTAAATCTCCACTCACTCCCCTATACCCTTCATCTTTGCGATGCTGATAGCTTCTCTTTGATGGTCGTGGGTGCGAGCTTGATGTCTGCTGGGTGCACTTGCATGTACCCGGTTTATCTTCTCGGCTCATACATACAACAATGGGTAGTTGTCAGGACTTGGGACGTATTGTCATGGGACAAGGTACCCTAGGACGGCGCTGAGTCACCTGGGCCTTGGCAGCCCTGGTCTATTTAGTCTGGACGGAATCACTACAGTTTCGGCAGTGATTCGTCTAAGTACAATACTACTTCGTGCTCTGCGATCTACTTGTTTACCGGTGCACTGTCTTACGCCTACAACCTTTGCACTCTTACAGTAGTCGCACCCATTTGAAGGTACTTCTATGCATACTACACCTCCTGGTCGGCTGCCAAGATGAGATGCAGCATGTTCCGTTCAGCTTCTCTGGGACATGGCTGCGAGCTTGATGCTTGCTGGGCTCAATTCAATGAGCCTGGTATATCTTCTCGGCTCATATATGAGGTACGAGGGTCTTTTACGGCTTCGGTATGGAAGCTAGTATACGATACGTATTGTTCATTGACCAGATGCCTCCCCTTCCCTCTTCCCTTCCGCCCCCTGACATCGATGAGAACGTTCACTAACTTGTACATTATAGGTCTCCGCGCACCCCGCGCACCCACCATTGTCGCGATGCTTGACGGTAAATATGCTTCTCCACCAATTTAGAGGCTATTACTAACCGCACGGTGCCCAGCGCTCCTGGGCAATAATGTTTCATCAACTGTGCATCTCCGCCCCTGCGGTTTGCGGCTAGTACATCACTTCGTGTCTCAAGGTCTACTACTAACCGCACGTTGCCCAGCGCTCCTGGGAAGTCATGTGTCGTTTTGCGGTAAGTACACCCGTTCTTTTTCCAGGTTCTACTACTAACCGCATGATGCCCAGCGCTCTTGGGCAACAATGTTTCGTCGCTTGCGCATCTCCTCTGAGTACGACATGGCCCAAGCCCACAGATAGTAAGTTGATCTGCTTCAAAAAACTTTCTGTCATGTCTAACCTACATCAGCTGTGCTGGATGGGGAGTCTTCTGGCCAGGCTGCGAGGAGAAGTCATGGAAGTGACTTGCGTACGAGGTACTGATAGATGAACCTGGCTAGCCTCCTGCGCTTTTCACGTTCCAAGCCAACACCGGCGACACGATGAGGGCATCCAGGTTCCAGTATGAGCTTGCCAGAAAGCCATGCTGCCCTCGGCTCTCTTAACGGTGCGGAGCCGATTGCGAAAAATTCGGGGATTTGTGCCTACATTTACAAGAAAACCATGCTAACTTATGACAGCGCTCTGATCATCTTGCAGCTACCAAAACTCATCACCGCACACGCCCAGCTGCGTTCGAAGTTCGTCGGTAGCGCGGATCACGTGCCGTCTGCTGCCTTGAGTTCCCGCAGTCAGCGGCCCGCAACAACAACAAACTCAAATATAACCACAACAAATTGTCAGTCCTTCGCCTTCGGGCATATGTCAATTTGAAACTATACAGAGAAGATTAGCATGGCCCCTGCACTAAGGATGACACGCTCAATCAAAGAGAAGCTACCATTTTTTGGAGTTTCATTTTCCAGTGAGTTCGAGTCGCGGAACTGGAGTGACCATTTTGGCCGTTCTTTTTGCCCATGTCTGAGCGCGACAGGCGGGTGCAAGGACCACTAATGCTCCTCAGCCACACGAAGAATGTCCCCAAGTACTTGGGTGGCGTTTGGGGTGTGTTTGGCGCAAAGCTGACCATTTCTCCATCTCACCACCCAGGCATGTCAGAAGGGTCCCAGCTTCCTCATAGCGGATGACCTTGATTAAATGCCAAGAACGAACACTCATCGCGGCATTATCGTCAGCTTTCAGAGCCGACATCACCGTCGTCAGCCGATTCTGATGGTCAAGCTTTGAGACATATTTATGTAAGTCTAATCGAACTACGCAGTTTTCTCAACCTCTTCCCCCTTCCACTTCCACTTCATTCGTCATCTCCTCCTTCTCCTTCCCTCTCCAGATCTTCCCAGGCACTATAAACCAACAGGGCTATGGTTCCTCATACCAGACGCCGAGGTGTGGTAGCTGAGAATAGAACAGACGCACCGCTAGTGGCAAGTTGAAGTACCTACAGAAAGCGATACCTAAACCAATGTGGCCGCCGCCCAAAACGGGCAATTGGCTTCCAGATACTCAGTTACAAACCCGTGTAAAGCGATGCGGGACGCACAGTAGAACCGTGGCATCACACGCGTCAGACGGCGTTCAATGATGTCAGCGGATGTTGGGGCTCCGACATCTTATGTAGATGAACAGAAATTGGTTGCTGAATATTGTCGCTGATTTAATTGTCGCTGATTCTATCTTGCTGCTGTCGTGACTGCTCAAAAACCTGGGTGAATTGATGGCGCAAGGATTGAGCAGAAGCCATTGCCAACGCCGAATTCCATGCCTCGCTGCTGGCGATCTCTTTTCGATAGGACTTCTGCTCCTTTGCACCTTTCAGACCTGGATGACATCCGCGCTGACCATGCTCCAGAGTCGTGCGTCCTCTGATATCTACGTCGCAGCTATCGGTCAGACTGTTCCACCGCTTGACTGCTTTCGCAGCTCCGCGGAATGTCTGCTCCATGTTCTTCCTCTGAGTTCTGAAGAAATTGCGACTTCGCTGCCTGCACAATCAAGTGGCAGTTGGCGTACTTCGATCAAGCGTTCCTCTGAATATCACTGTTGAAAGCATCTCTGGCGCTTTTGCCGATGAGATAGTCTAAAGGAAATTTGAGGAGGTTTGTGCAGTTATCAAACGGCTTTCCGTTGAGCAGAATCTAGCGCGTCTCTTCCGCAGTTCCCTGAACTGGTTGGAAAACATGGTAAATATGCGTAAGTGATCACTTTGAAAGTAGTAACGTTGAAAGCTGGAGAGGCAGTGTCATTGAACGCAGCAGCGCTGTTCGAACATGGCGCACCTGTCGCAATGTTTCGGATCTCACGTCTAATAACACCTCCAATTGCCAAGGATGATACTGCGACAAGCTTAATCGCCACACAATTGTCAGGGCGGATATTGGGTGGATGAATTGGTAGGTTCTCGATGTAGTAAAGCTGCTTGCATAAAGCTCACAGGACATGTTCAATAATACGAGCGGTGGAAGCGATGAAGATAATTGAGCGGATCATCTGAATCACACCCTTCTGCATTCATAGCTTCAAGTCGGGGAAACTGCTGTCCATTGATAACTTGCAGGGCAGTGGTGCAGTGCATATTGCTTGGGTCTGCTGTGCATGATTGCAACTGTAATCGGGTACAACCATCACTTCAACCCTGTGGCCATAAATGCAAATGCGACGACATATATCTGGTAGCATGTTGTTCTGACTGTGGGAGCAACGACAGCAGGAGTGCACTGTAAGGAGATTTTGAAGTAGCCTAGCCTTGCGTGCTAAGGCTAAGATGTAAAACCATTGGTGGTCGAGTGGAGAGAAGGACCTTCGATGATGGCAGGGGTGCTGCAGACTGTTGAACTTTTGAGATTACTTGCAGTCGTAGCACCGATTGGAGTTCGGTGTCTCTTACAATACCATACATTGTACAGCAACCATATGTTTGAACTACGTGGGTGTAGCTTTCGCACTCACATTCAGCTAACCATACCAGAGCGTAGAAGAACATGTTGTGGACTTAGGTTGCTATAAACTGCTGAGATGTTACTCTCTATCTAGAGAGCGACCCCGAACCGTGTGTCAGTTGTTGGAATCGATCTGCTCAGTCACTACGCTGGCTTTCTTCCATCCTGACGACAGCCATGAGTTCATAAATGACTTCCACTGAGAGCTTGAGATTGTGTACTACTTCTCTTTCAGTCAGGTCAACTTGTTTGCGACCTTCAAGTTTGTGCCAAGAACCACCGCCTACATAAGTCCAGAATAGACCCCAGTTACAACTGTCGTTGAAATTTGGCGCGACTGGTAGTAGAAACAGGTGGCCGAGGGATGCACATCGGTGGAGTTTAGACAACTCGGAGACGTTTGAATGATTGCACTGAAGACATACGCACCGCATTCTTGATAACTGCCGTGAATGCCATTGCTGAGGCCGCATGCTGTGTTCGAAGCCACATTGTTCGCATTCTGGTATATGCCGCAATGACGTGGGTTTGTCCGTGGTCATCTCGATCAAAATGATGCGTCCATACCTGACAGGGGCGAGGCGTGAACTTTCAAAGTCTGCATTACCATAAAGGCTCTCCAGATGCACAGCTTCCCCTGCTCCAGAAAAAGGACCTCTCTGGCAAGCTCAATAGGTGATAGGCTGTAGTTGACCTCAAGCTTCGCTCCATCAACAGAGACTGAGACCAGAGAGTAGGCCAAATCACGAGTGTCTTCGCACAACTTTTCACCGTACATCTCCAAGTTCTCCGCTAATCCGATTGGCTTGCCTGCCCCTGATATATCTTCCATGATGAGCCTCAGTCCATATAGATTTACAGGAGAAGCGACCTTGTTCCAGAATCCCCGAGGCGAACAAATGTTATTCTCCAATAATGGCTTGAGACACAACTTTACAAACGGAAAAAGAGCCTCTTGAGCAAACAGATGCAGCTCGCGGCTGAGCAGAAGCTCCTGAGTGATCCAAGCTAATGGTGAGACATCTAGAGTGGTATTGCTGGTGGCACACCTAATCGTACCATCATCAGCAAGACGTAGGACTCGCACGAGCCTGAAAGAGGCGATATTCAGTCTCAGATGCTCGTGTGTGGATCTTGGTAGGTTTGAGCCGGAATTCGAATGTGAAGGATGGTAGACGTGAGCAGTGTACAGCGCCTTCGGTGATATATCCGGTCGTTTTGTTAGCATCCGAGGCTAGCAGTTGGCGGGCCCGCCTTTCGATTTGAGGCTCTGACGAATACACTGGACCAAGATCCTGTGGTTGTTGCTCTGAACGAAGGACAATCGAAGGTAGTTCAGACTCGTCGCGGTGTTCCGGACTCAAGAGCTGGGTCATAATATTGAACGCTAGTAGCTGGTGCGTCAGGTTCGCCGTTTGAAAGTATGACAGATGCACTGGTCAACCGAGGGGCGATATCAGAAACTGTATCTTTAAGAAGGATGTGATCTATTCTGCAAAAAGAAAGAAGTGAAGAGCTCTATTCCAGTTCACATCGCAGATGCTGTGCAGGGGCAGTGCACGCATGTTAGATAGGCTGCAATTTAAAGTGGTGGCGAACCTGAAAGTGGCTCTGTATCATCGCTCTGGATTCTACTCACGATTTATCGAACTTAGAATCGAGATGAGCAGTAAAGAGACCTGTACATATTCTAGGATATGAGAAAGAAGCAAAACAGAGGATCAAGACTGCGGGCTTTGGCGTGCTATCATTGGCCGGTGCTCGGTGCCGAAGATCCGCCGCTCGACTTTCGCATCACCAGAACCTCACGATGCCGACATTGACGCCGACCACATCGCCCAAAGATACAACATAGCGCCGTCGCGATGGCTAAGAAAGGTACACTACTCTCCATACCTGCAAATACCTTGTCCGCGTCACGTGCGATCGGATGTCGCCATGATGATCGCATGACATATCGCATCGCAACACTCCAACATCCGCTGACCACGACGATTGAACAGCGAAGTCACGTACCATCATGGTGCGCCTCATCTCGATGGCCATGACGGGCTACTATCGCACAATGCAACGGCCGCGAGCGCATCAACCGCTGAGCATGCTCAAATACGACCCCATCGGTACGCATATCCATCCGCTCCTCCCACACCAGCACCTGTACTGCACCCTGCACAATTGAGGGATATCACGGGGCCTTGAATATTGCACGCCAGCGCTGGGGCAATGTGGTGTAAAAGGGCAAGAATGTCAAAGCTAACATCAGGACAGTACGGAAACAGGTCCTTTTCCTGGAAGCGAAGCGCGGCAAGAAATAGGCGCACCATCACACCACACACCAAGACATCAATGGATTAGTCCACAAGGACTTCAATTGCACGGCGATAGCGAAGAGATATCGAGGAGCACTGACCCGCGCAGTTGGCTGTCCAAACGGGCCCGGTTCTTCAACCACACTCTACAACTCGAAGACGCGTCAGAGGATGCACGCATACTGTACGATACACCTAGCATAGCATTGGCCGGCGTCCTGAGGTCACATCGATATTGGGCAAGAGCCCATATGAGCAAATCCAACATGAACAAACACCTCTCTCCAGTTGTTCTTTCAGGCACGCTGACAATTCCTCATTCCCTTGACATCTTCATGTGAGATTCTGCCACACCGGCTCCACTGAACAGGCAATGTCGATATAGCGACATCGAGACGAGGCTGCGCGCCAAGAATGCGCTTTCCGCTCCGGTGCCCGTCATCGTTCTTGGCCCACCCTCACGAATGATATCACAGCTGTACTTTCCAACAAGTGGAGAAAAGCAAGAACCCATCAGCAACCCTACATCGTCAGTGGCGCATTACTCGTTCCTAGAACATTGTTTTGACGGGGCACTCTGCGCAGCGGCTTACGGCGCACTGCATGTTCTTCTGAAGCTCGGCGAGATATCTATCGCGGACTGGGTTTGGAAGACATCGGTACCACAGCTTGAATCTTGCTGAGGCCTGTTGTGATATGAGGACGGGTCGAATCCCAAGATCCCCAATTTCATACTAAAACCATGGCGAAGTGACGTCAACCGCATCGTGCGCCAATACACTTTTCACACGCAGTGCTTGAAAAACCATCGGATTGCCTCGTTTGGTCTCCCGGCAAGAGACAACTCTTGGTCTTGGAGCTACCCACTTCGTAATTGGCTCGTTGGTGGATCCGTCTGGGGTCGGCCAAGAGTATGGAGACGGAGAAGCTTGGCTTGAGCGGAGCGCCGCGATAATGGTCTTCCTAAAGTTGCCGAGCGCGCCGCAGGTGATATATAAGTGGGAAAGACGTTCCAACTGAATGGCTCCTGGAGCTCAGGTGCAGTGTTGTTGAGCTAATTCACACCATGGACACCTCATCAGAAGAAAAGAAACGCTCCGAGCATTCACCAGACTCGCGAGACGACCAGATCGAAGCAGTCAATCCACCACTGCACCACCGGCAGAAGCAGAATACCTCCACTCCAGCCGGCGTCGTAGGCATCTTCTCCAAACTTGGCAACCTCCCAGAATGGCCCGTCCCCGGTATCGGTCTCCTCTCCGGCAAACGCCTCAACACGGCCATCGCATGGTGTTCCTGCCTCGCCTTCCTGATGTTTGGCTACGACCAAGGAGTCATGAGTGGTTTGCTCACTCTCAACGACTTCCAGCGCCACTTCCCACTCATGACACCACTGTCTCAAGCGAATAGCATATGCTGGCTTGATTCGCCGACCAACACTGTCAGAGACGAACGCATGTGTACTGGTGATGCGAATACGCAGGCTGCGGCTGTGGCGCTGTATCAAGTTGGATGCTTCCTAGGAGCAGTGTTGATTCTGTTTTATGGTGAGGTTTGGGGACGGAAAAGCAGTACGTTCTGGGGCAGTTTGGTCATGATTATTGGAACGATTTTCCAGGTTGCTGCTGGTGGGACAAACGGCGGTGGCGTTGATGGGTACGCGATTCTCATCGTTGGACGGGTTGTTGGTGGTGTTGGGAATGGGATGGTTACGTCGAGTAAGTTCTGAAGAGGAAGTTGTGAAATAATGTGATGCTGACTGGAATCAGCAATTCCTACCTGGCAGTCTGAATGCGCTAAGCCGGAGAAGCGAGGGAAACTCATCATTACCTCCGGCGCGATCATTGTTGCTGGAATCATGATCTCGTACTGGGTTGGATACGGCTTCTACTTCCTCCCAGCCGGTCAGGCATACAGCTCTGTCCGGTGGAGGTTTCCGGTCGCTTTCCAGTCGTTTTTCACCGTACTGGTCATGTAAGGCACACAATTGGAATCACTCCGTACCAACACTAACAATCATACCAGGATCGCACTTCTCTTCTTGCCCGACTCTCCACGATGGCTGCTGATGCGCGGTCGCGAGCAGGAAGCACGGCATCTACTCGCTAGACTCGCTGGCGCACCAGTCCAATCCGAGCAAGTTGAAGTCGAGCTCAATAATATTAAGGACGCGCTCGAAGCGCAAAGTAGAGACGGCCCCTTCAAGATGCGCGAACTGCTTTATAACGGTCCGCCGCAGAATCTGCGTCGCACGTTGCTGGGTGTTGCTGCGCAGTTCTTCCAGCAGATCAGTGGCATCAATTTGATCGTAAGTACAACTACATAACGAGTAGTACATGGTGTGAATACTGACGGGACACACAGACTTACTATGCCACATACGTCTTCGAGAACTCCCTCGGCTTTGGCCCCGACATGTCGCGCCTCCTCGCCGCCGCCAACGGCACCGAATACTTCCTCGCAGGCCTAATCGCCATCCCGCTTATCGAGCGCGCCGGCCGTCGTAACCTCATGCTCTTCGGTGCATTCGGCATGATGTCCAGCATGATCATCCTAGCAGGCACGAGTTCAACCGCCACAATCGACGAGCAAGGTGCGCCAGTGTTAAGCACATTGTACGGCGTCATCGCAACTGTGTTCCTCTTCGGCTTCAACACATTCTTCGCGATCGGTAAGCCTGACTCCAAAGACGTATGTGACATGCTGACATGTCCCCAGGCTGGCTCGGCATGACATGGTTGTATCCCGCTGAGATCACATCACTCCGGATCCGCATCCAAGCCAATGCACTATCAACATGTTCGAACTGGCTGTCGAATTTTCTCATCGTCATGATCACACCACCAGCATTTGAAAACTTGCAGTATAACACGTATACCATGTTCGCGGTATTCAACGCCGCCATCATACCCTCGGTGTACTTCTTCTTCCCCGAGCCCAAGGGCCGGAGCCTCGAAGAACTAGACGTCATCTTCGCGAGTGCGCATCACGAAAAAATTAGCCCAGTCAAGCAGGCGGAGACGATGCCGAAGCTCGAGGGGCGGACGCTGGATGTGGAGATTGCGAGATATTTTGGGGGCGATGTGGAGGAGGCGAGGAGGCGGAGTGTGGTGAGTAAACAGGAACGGATGTAGGCTGAGAAAGTCTCGATGGTGTATCGATTGCGGACTGCGTCACTCGAAAGTTCTGCAGATGGCTGACGATGCTACCTCACCGTCGTCATTAGGCCCCCGCGCTGGTTGGAATGTTAGCATGACCCAACACTGAGGCTTCGACGATGTGATGTTTGCATGTTCGCTTGAGCAGTACTTCCAATTGAAACTTCGGGGGCCGTAGTGAACAGGTCGAGATGCGTCGTGCGGGCCTTCAACACAATACTAGTGACGTTCGCAGGTCGCATTCATCGCTTGCGGCCCCCAAATCTTCGGCACCTAGTTTTCGCTCACCCATCCCATCTAAGACATGTACGCGCAACCCACGCGGTACCCAAGTATAGCTCTTTCCCCACACCACGCCCTCCGCTCCGAGACAGTACGTGCGTCAAGTATCCCAACACCGTGTATGGCAGAAAACCTGACGCTCATTGGCGCTGTGTTCATGAAACAACCTACCTGCGGCGCAGTAGAGTAGGTACCTCATGCTCTATTTCGAGGTCCGTATGGGTGTAGATGTAGGCCTGGTGCAAACAAGGTTCGCAAGCAAGCGGCAACGGCCCCCAATACCCGGGCGTGTGAGTGGTATGGGTGTTCATGTCCACAATGCGTCGTTCGCGCGCATCATGAGTTCTAGGTCACGGTTCCCTTTCCCTTACTCAGCCTTGTTTGTGGCTTGCACTGCGCCTCACCCTCAAGCGCATCACCAAACCTCAACAGCACCATCTGCCCGACCAATCCGGTGCGGCTTTTCTGCCGCGCGCTGAAACGCGCACTGCCCTGTAAGATTTGTGCACTTTTGCACGGTCGATCGACAAGCTGGTGGTGGTTGGGCTAGGTATCCAGCACGCCGGAACGTAAGTACCGAGACGTCGGAGCGGAGCTTTCCAACAGCAAAAATGAAGCAACGCAAACAACTCAGTAGCGATTTGCACGCCAGCTGGCAATTGCGTGAAATAATCTCCCTCTCTTCACGAATCACGAGTGAAGAAATTCTGCCGAGCCCGATATGATCTCCAGTTCATCGACGGCGAACATGCACTGATGGACCGGTGAGGCTGCAATGCATCTCACTTGTTAGCAATGCAGCTAGATGGCAAGCGATCGCTGTCGACGACCTATCGTGCGCTGCGGGGTTGATGGGCGTGCGAGGATGGGCCGGGTAAGATGCGCGGTCGACCAGAGAACTGCGTGCGCTTTTTGACAGCTGTCACAGCACGTGCGAGCGTGTTTCACGTGCGCCGGTGTAGATGTTTTGCTGGTGGTGAGTTGTGAGGTGGAGGTGGGGGGTTGGGCGATGAGGGACAACGGATGCAGGAACACGTCTTTTGTGGAGCGAGGCATCGTCGGGGAAAGGCGATGCGCAGGAGTGAAGGCGAGACTAACACCAACAGCCAAAGTGTTCACGGTGCATCAGAGTTTCGCCAACTTCATCTCATGCGAAGATAAAGCTTCACACTCACACCCAGATGTGCACCCTCATCTCCCCAACCTCAACCATCGTGAGGCTGCAACGCGACGATCTCTCAACCCGGGATCATCCCCGTCGTCTATATTTGACGTGTTCACACACGGACCTTCTTCTGGAAGATTGGCAGTGGGGAAAAACGATGGAACGTGCGACAATATTCCGGTGGAGAAGGCCACGACTACATGCGACGACGAAAGTATTGATCATGCCATGTTGACTTCATAAAATGCTGCTAGCAGTTATGCCACCGGAGACCCTGTGCGCACCGCATCTGGTGTACGCGCAAGCGAAATCTATCGGGAAGCTTGGAAAGGACCCTGAACTGACCGGACTGACGTCGATGCCCCGCACCCTCGCAACAAGGAATACTCACGATATCTTGGTTCCAAATTTCGTGAGTGATGGAAGTTGTGCGAACGACCCTGTATCAAAATTTCTTTTTCTATCCAGCTAATTTGTAAAGAAACCAAGGCGCAAACTTCAGCTCGGCGGCATTTCATCGTCAATAGTCAGAGTAGTATAGCCGTTCTTGCACCCAACTCACCCACGAGTGATAAACAAGGTGTGATGCTCGCCACCCCCGATAATATGAAAAAGCAAGGTCGTTGAGAAGTGTACTCGGCGCCGGTCGATCTCATCTATTTGCCAGGCCATGTGAGCGGGTGTTTGGCTCCCTTGTCTCACTTGTAGGATGGTGATTGGGCAACGGCGTGGATGTAGTCGGCGCGAAGGGTGGGAGTCATGGGAATGTCTCAGTGGGAATGCGCAGGCGCGCAGGCGAGTAGATGGGAGTGCAGTTCGGAGGGTGTTAACATGCAGGATCCGATGAAACCGGCAGTTTGGTGGGTGTAGTAGCATGCGCTGCATGTATTGTCTTGCGGCTCGAGTATTACCACCTTGCGCAAACAACCAATGCACCCAGTGGCAAACATACATAATCCTCACGGAACAGCAAAAGCAAAGCGGAAGTGATTTTCAATGATAATGAAACCCTGGATTCAATAAATGCTGCTAAGTAAAGAACCCCTGCATCATCATCGTCATGCCCAGAAAACCCGTCCCAGGGTCCCTTCCTCATCGTTCCCTCAACACCTGTATCGGTGGAGTATTCCATCATCGTGACCATTAATAGTATCCTGTCCCATGTCCAGTGACCCGCCGGTATTATCAAACAAAGCTTTCGATATGTAAGAGTCGATGTGCAAGCGGCGGATTGGCGCGGAGCTTTTGCAGCGTCCGCGTGCATCGGGTGACCGGTGTGGTGGTGTAGTGTGTTCAGACTTGTGTCTTAGTGCGTATTGTAGTGTGTGGCGCGAGTGCAAACATGTCCGGGCTTTATTCAACGGTAGTAGCCTGAGGAGCGGTGGTCGCGGAGGTCGCGTGCTGACGGTTCGCGGACTTCGACCTTGTACTTGTTGGCGTTGCGACGCTGGAGGGCCAAGTCCTCCTCGTAGAGCGAACCGCGCTTGGTGTTGGCCGTGCTACTGATTTCAGTAAGGACGCGCTTGGACTGCGGCCAGTCGACGATTTCACCAGAGTGTGGGCGTGGACGGGACTTGGTCTTAATCTTGGGCTCTTGAGTGAGTTTCACAGAGTTGGAGCGCTTGACTGGTGACGAGGGGACGCGGGGTGCAACGTAGTAGCTGTTGTCCATGGAGACGAATGATCGTCGAGACCTGTGGCGGAGGCTGCGCTCGATGGCCTTCAGGAGGCTGCTGACCTCGACGTATCCGGCTGGGAGCTCAACACGGACGGGCTTGTGGTCTTCCTCGACAGTGGAGTAGGTCTTGCCGTCAGACTTGTTGTAGATGAAGCGAGCCACTTCTTGAGCAAGACGGTGGCCGGCATCGCAGAGCTGTTCACGGCTGCGGTGGACTTCGTATGGGTTGTGACAGTAGGCACACTTGCGGGCGTGCGTCTCGAAGTTGTAGGCGGCCCAGGACTCGGAAGTGTTGACTGGGCGCGAGACACCCTCGACGGGGTCTTGGTAGAAGCCAACCGACCTGTTCATCTTGGGTGAAGAGGGAACAGAGTGGATGACTGTAGGTGCTGAGGTGCGTATGGAAGGCATGCTAGCGGTTGGGGTCTTCAAGATGGAGGGCAACCTGGGAGCCGTTGTGATGGTGATGCCAGACAAGTATGGAATGGCGGCGATGAAGTCACTCCAGTGACTGTGAGTAGAAGTGTTATCCGGAGTCGATGACCAGGAGATGCGAGAATGGTTTGGTGTTTGATAGCTGAACTGAAGGAGGCATGATGCAGCGGGTGTGGGTGGGATATATATCCTGCTCGATCTGGAGGCCGACAAGTGCACTAATCCAGCACCCTGGTCTGCTGGGATGGTGGATGCCTTGGGCTAAGGAATTAATCCTGGCAGCAGACGCCATCGACGAGCTAGGGTCCGGGCGCTCTAGCGAGGGCGGTGGACATTCTGGGCATGACGACAAGCACTGAGCGCGCTAGAAACACGTTTGGCACGCTCCTCCGTCAGAAGAGCGCTGGCTGCGAGGGGCTTCGAGAGGAGTCATTGGCGGGGCCGTCTGGTGAAGTCGCTCTCCTGGAACATGAAGCTGCCGGTCGCTGTTCAGGCTCGCGCCCGCAAGCCGCCAACTGCGACCTGAGCGAGACCTGAGCGCGACTCCAAACACGTTCGCTCATCAAGACGCAAAGCGCTCGTCGCACACCCGGAGAGGTCATCTGGTGCGAATGTTGGTGTCGTGATTCGACGCTCCGCCCCAAGACGGCGTTCAGTTCGCAGACATTGAGTGGTGTTGCTGCCTGTGTTGGGGCCATGGCCCGCTCCTGCCTGCTAAGGCACCGCCACGACCACACCACGCTCGGCGTAGCGTTCACCCTCCCCGCTCGCAATTGCGCAGTTCGCTCGTCGTCTCACCGCAACACAGACATGCGCACTGCCACACAGGCGGCCCCCATATTGATTGCACATTACCATGTGGCTGTTATTGCGCAAACAGTGTGCAAGTTGGGGTGCGCATGAGACATGTGTTCGCAATCGGAAAATGCACATCGTTTCGACAAGCACCGCCCCTCAATGCGCCCTTCTCCTCACACACCTTGGCAGCTCCCGTTGCAGAGGGCGCGTTGCGTAGACAGTCATTCGCACGTCTTTGTTGAAGACTCATTGTCGTCGACCACCCTGTTACTTGCGCCTGGCCGACAGCCGGCCTGCAGTAGTCCGCAGTCGCTTGACGCACCTCATATGGCCATCCTCTTCCTGTCTGACCGGATTTTGCGCCCTTTTCATTCGCCAATTCGTACACATTTCACCAACACCCCACTATCCTGCCATTTTGCGCAGCAGTTCGCGCACCCTGCCGAGCTGAACGGCAATCGGGCGGAATCAACGGAAGGATGCGTCCATTTCTTCGTGCATGGGAAGCTAGCACTGCCCGGTACCCTCTACATCTGATCTGCAACATTAACAACAGAAAAAAGGCATTCATGATCTGCGCTCAGTCTACCATGCCGCCGGTGAGTCAAGTCAGATGCGTCGAGAACCGCGACAATGTGCAAAGTATACCTTCACGCCAAACTATGACTCCCTCTCCGACTCAGTGGTCGGACCACCCCGCACTCCTCATCGCACGAACGTCTGGGCCGGCGGTCGCTCTTTCACGGGATCTAGGCACGTTGGCGCAACTGACTTTCGGTCATGCTTCTTGGCCACAGAGTTCGTTGGCTTCAAGTGCGGCTCTGCCGACGTCACCGACGTTTAAAGACCCTGATATCTGCGAACCAGCGGATGCGGGAGGCGTTTTGCCGGTGCTATATGTAGCTAGCAGCAACCTAAAAATCCTTCATCTGGCTCCAAGGGCGCCAGACGTCTACTTCATGATGTTCCCAAGTCTTGGATTCCCCCGCTGACGACTACATGGGGCCGATATCCATGCTGATGCCACAGTGTGGCGAGAATTGATGGAATTTGGCTGACCAACTCATGCCAAGACTATGAATACTTGGGAGATGCACGTAACATTCTTCCTGGTGGGTGTCTCAGTTGCCTGGTATGCCACCTACGAAAACCCAGGACAACGGAGCTGTGGCCGCCATGTTACATTGGACAATTGAGCATTGTCCCATGGCCGTGATATGGGTAGTCATGCCGCCTCCCGAGTGAGCCCATTGCCCTATCATAGGTTGCACAATAACCAGGCAACCGTTGCCTTCTGAATTTGTGGCTTCACTGCGAAGTCAACAACATCTCCGATCTTCGGGGCACAGATTTGATGACAAGTCACATTGTGATCTTGTACCCAGCTGATTAGGTATACAGGCAGCAGTGCATGAGTAAGCTGCTTGTCTACGTGGGACTTACTAACACTCTTGGGCTCGAATTTACATCGTCACGGGACCTAGCCTTCTCTTCTCATTGATCATCTTCAATGCTTGGGACTGAATCGCTGGACTGCCACCTCAGACCATGCAACCCCTTTACCAACTGTACCATGGTCTGTGTAATCTCAACTGTTGTTAGGTAGCGAGTCTGGACTTCGAGATCGACAGGTAGTCGAAAGACCATAGCGCATGGCATGCGAAGTTCGGGACACGTCGGTCGAATGATTCAAGCAGCATCACCGCTACGTTTTATACTGATTTCCAGTTCAGTCCTCCCTTCTCTACAAAATGTTGAGATCCACCTGTTGAGGGCATATCACAGCGGCTGGCGCGCTGAGCTGACGAATTCACCGGTGGCAGTCAGCTTGATGGTGTGAACACGTATATTGCGGGCCGCGCTCACTCAGCTGGAGGCAGACCATCAACTTTTCAATTTCCATGAACAATTCCCGTGGCGAAGATCCACGTTCCCAAGCATAAAATTCATGTTCTGTGCATGGAAGGATCATGGCCTTACAGCAAAGTCCTTCCCGTTTCGGCGCTTACCATTGGCCCGGAGGGAACATTCGGTGAGCGCTGCCGCTTAGTCTCGCGCATCGAGCTGCCACGAGGCTATCACACGCTATGACCCCGCAGTTTGCTGGAGCTGCAGTCTCACCGTTCTTAACTACACATGCATCGAATGGGATCCAAAAGCGCTGTTGTACATGCTCGCATATCGGAAACATGGCGGTGAATACCCGATGTCGCGATCGGAGCGATCTTGAAGTGCCACCTTCACGAAGAGCCTCAGTACGACATGATACCGCAGTTTGAAGCTTATCGAACACCAACTTCACCTTATCGAAACCACTTTGCGACCTCAAGATCTCAGGTGCGCATGTAGAGGTGAGACACCTGACACCGCGTTCTCAGCGCATGGGTCAGCATTAGCCTGTCCCTGGGCTAGCGTGCATCTGTGCGCTCCCACCTCACACCGCTTTTCACGAAACTTTGCCCAAGACTCGCCATGCACAATTTTACCTAGAAATACCTTCATCCCCTTCACACTCCTTCACATCATCCGCGGAACTACCAAATAATACAAAAGAGAAGGACTCGAGGATAATGCCACCCCGAAGTGTGTGCTTGAATGTGTTCACGAGCAGTCTTGGCGAGGCGGTGAGGGACGAAAATGGCGGCGCGATAGGAAGACATCCGATTATGGAGAGGAGAGATAGTGCACAGAGTGGTGAGACCTCTTTCACCTTCATCTTCACATATTTTGATCTTTTCTAACACATTTCCAGATGTCACTCGCCGCTCCTCAGACGGCTCTATCGCCTCAGCACCAACGCCACCACCGCAATTCACACCCACCATCCCCGCCTTCAACCGCGCCGAACTATTCCAATCCCTCCGCCCCATGGCCTCCACCGAGAGTCTCAACTTCACCATGAATTCCAAGCGTACGTTTTCCTTCTCCATGTGGGCTCTCTCATGCAGGAACCCGACCGCCTTTTCCCCTTTCGTCTTGGCGCGCCTTGCGGCCCCACATAGCGCTTTCCGCGCCCTCCACTTTTCCATCTCATGCTGTGTCTTGTTGACGTTACGTGTTGACTCGATGCAAAAGTTTATTCGCAAGGCTAACTGGTATCAACAGCTTGTACAACGTGCTCTGGCGGCCCGGCCAAGCGCCGCTGCTCCCGCTGCAAGGCAGCGTATTACTGCGACCGCAGCTGCCAGAAGACGGATTGGAAGACGCACCGTAATGTCTGCGAGCCCGCGCAGCAGACGTACAGCGCGCCTGCGACGCCCAACTTTTCAAACCCGGCGAGCCCGACTCATGAAGCCGCAGAAGCTTGAGCATCTTGCTGCCCAATCGCCTTGGGTGGCGAAAGAAGATTGCCGAATCCAACCAGCTCGATGCCAACTCGGACCTTGGTGGATGAAGACAGCGGACGCTAATGGATGCTGCGAGAGAGAGAGAGATGGATGCCATGCGGGGTTTTTGGCTACGACTTATCACGACTTTGAACCTGGACCGAAACTCACCTTTTTTACCAACATGTGTATATGCCAAAAAACAGAATGGGCGTTTTTCATCGGGGTGTTTTGGGTGTTGCAGATTAGATTATCTTGGAAAAGGCATTCACTTGCCACCGCTTAAATAGAATTCTTGTTTTGCTTTGCTTGATTTCGACGTGTTTTGTAGCGTTGTGGTGAGGTTGGGGTGAGGTGTGGAGTTGCGTGGAGTTGCGTGTGCTAATGATTTGTGGCCGCCGGTGATGTAGGGTCAACAGATTGTATGGCAGACGGGTCTTTGCAACGACTGATCAGTTATATTGTACTGTAGACGATGGTTTCCACGACGTGAGAAGGTGCCGGCGGATCTCCGGTTTAGAAAGATATCTACGATGCCACCTCTGCCCATGCCAACTAACCATCAGTCCGCACGGGTCCACATCGATCCTTGGGCTCGATCAGCTTTAATTTACTAAGGCTGTCTTATAGGTCGCGGATGATGTGGCAGAATGATTGCTGATGCGGCGATTACACTGCCCCGCTATCATCGTAGGCAACCTTTCATCCTCACAACCACATCCATCGCGATACCGAGTGCACTAGCCACTGTCACCATGTCCGGCACACGTTTGGAAATGAGCAGCAATGAAATGCCAATCACTGTTCGGGAATTTACGGGCAAAATTTCGGAGCCGATTGTTGTTTTGGAACAAGATTCGAGGAACCCTTTCGGGGCACCTCCGGACCTACCGGACCTGGAAAGACCACAGTATGTTCATCGGTTAATGGAATATGACACGTCTATCAGACTTGTCAAGGTTCTTCATCCATATAAGGATGGCACACCTCGGTGCAAAGTTGAAGAACGTGACATGGCAGCAGATTCGCAGGCCATGCTTTACCGTTACACATGTCTTTCCTATGTATGGGGCTCGCCTGAACACTCTCGATGGATCATTTTAAATGGCCACCCTTTTCGCGTGAGGAAAAACCTCTGGGATTTCTTGTGTGTGGTATCTCAGATCAAAGTACGCTCAGCGGATCGGGACACCACGAAACTCTACCCAGATACCGGTACCCGCCAGCCTCATAACGACCTGCAGAGTACCTCGGTAGAGTTTCAGAACTCAGCGAAGCACAATATCTTCGAGTTCATGTGGATCGATGCGCTTTGTATCGACCAGACAAGCACCGTGGAGAAAAACCACCAAGTGCAACGGATGGGCCATATCTACTCCCACGCAGAACAAGTTGTCGCATGGCTGGGTAACCAGCCTAAAGTAGCGAACTTGTTCGTTTACTTCCTGGACGATCTTGCCACAGCTACCGGAGCGACTCTCGAGCAAGAAGACTTCTTGAAGGCCTTTTGTGAAGATCAGTACTGGAAACGAGCCTGGATCACCCAAGAACTTCTACTTGGAAATGCAGTATTTCTCTTGGCTCAAGGTGTCATGATCCACTTGGCCCATCTGCACAGATTCGTGGCAAACATTGACATTAACGAATTCGATCCAGATTACCTGTTTGGTTCATCCCCGGAGAGAGACATTATACAAAAAGCCTTCAAGCTTCTTGTCGAGGGCATCGTCAGGGGAGGAACATCGTTGAACCTGATAGAGAACATTGAACTATACGGCCACAAGTTGTGTGCCGACCCGCGCGATCTTGCATACTCTTTGCTCTCGGTGTCTAATGATGGGACCAAGCTTCAAGTCGATTACGATTACGATATCTTCAAGCTTGCAAAAGACATCATGTCTATGTCGGAGAGTAGCTTATGCATCAAGAGAGCCGCCGTGGTAGCTCGAGGTTTAAACATCGACCGAGCCGGATCCGGAGTTGACGCCGATGTGAGCATAATCGAAGTAGAAGCATCCTCGATGCTCAGACACATCTCTCCCTGCGAACAATGCGGAGAGGAATGCAACACGAAGTCTCTCCACCTCCATCCGGCGCAAGTCGCGAGGACGCGATGTATTTGTCTCCATTGCTGTCATCTTATGTCGAAGGAAAATGCCGAGGTACATCAACGAGCGCACCTAGGCCACTTGATCCTATTTCCTATCTCGAAAGATGTCAAGCAAAGCTCGAATTGGCATCTGGCCTGGACTCCAATGGGAGGCGGGTCTTGGCGGAAGCTCCAGGGTCGTTATGAGGTTGCGCTGAGCGACAAGGGAGCTGTTCGCAAACTCCTTCTTTCTGCAGGTATACTCCTGGAATTGGCGGATGCTGCCATGGAGGAGAGTAGTCAACGTCCGTCAAACGTCCATGAGCAGACGCACGAATCGTCCTGGGCGACTAAGTGGACGGTGGCCGAATAAAAGAGCACAAGTTCGAGCCGCGCTCGAAATACAATGGGCGTGATGCGCAGCGATTAGAACATAGCCTGGCTCACGAACAAAAAGTACTTGACCGAGTTGCCGTTAAGCTAGCAGTACAGCCTTCCACGAAGTTTCCAGCCATCAAGGCCGTAGAGACAGCGCGATCTTGTCATATTCGATGAGAATAAGCCCAGTCATAGAAAGTGTCGGGGACATGGAGGCAACCCGGGGATTTTACCAATGTTGACATGGCTGACATCTAGTACTAGCGTGGAGGCGAGATTTCGACCATCGGTGTTCGAGTGGTCGGATCATCTAGAAGTGGACGAGTGAGGTACAAATAATGATACCACTAGAGATCGAACTTTGCAAAGCTCTTTCGCAGGAAGTGTTGAGACTGTGATCGCGATTATAGGTGTTGAGAAACGGTTTTCGAGGCCAGCAAATATTTTCAGGTGCCCGGCACATCTTCAATCCCAGATCTCGGCACGAAGCCTCGGAACACCATGCATCCTGATGTTCTATCCAAGTACAAATGTTCGAATAAAATCTCCCGGGCCTCGCCGAATTGGAACTCGAGATGGAGAAGAACGTCGAGGTCGTGACGAACGTGGGGTACTCCAGCTTCTGGAGGCGAGCTTGAGACCAATGAGGGGCACTAGCGAGCAATGAGACCCACATTGTCCTCGAGGCGAGACATCCACTAGCTGCGAAAGGCCTTACTAACTTACAGGAAGTATGTCTGTGGTCGAATATATAAAGGTAAGTCGAACTCGCAAGACTTTCTCTGATACACTGCTTTCCATAATTTCCGACACCAAAAGACATTCAATCTTTGCTAGAGGGATGAGCACCATGAACAACATCCTCATAACCGGAGGTGCTGGCTTCCTAGGCCCTATGCTAGCGGCCAAGCTTCTCAAGGAGGGCACCAACAGTGTAGTACTCACAGACCTGCAAACTCCTCCACAGCCAGCTGGCGTAACTGACGCTTCAAATCTGGAACTCGCCGCATCAAACCTTACCGTAGCAGAAGACATCAAACGCCTCCTCTCCTTGCGCCCACAATGGAATGCCATTTTCCTTTTCCACGGCATCATGTCCCAAGGATGTGAAGACAACCCAGCATTATCAACAAAAGTTAACCTCCATGCCACACAAGCGGTCATCGTGGCAATTTCGCAACTCCCAGGCCCCAAGCCAAGAATCATATATGCCTCAACACAAGCCGTATACGGACCTCCCTACACCACCAACGGCACCATCACAGACGACACCCCAGCGACACCAATCGGCGTCTACGGCACCCACAAACTCATCATGGAAAACCACATCAACGACCTCAACCGCCGCGGCATCATCGACGCCTTCGCCGTGCGCTTACCCACCGTCGTAGTCCGCCCCGGCGCCCCAAGTCGCTCCGCAGCATCCTTCCTCAGCGGCATGCTCCGCGAACCCATGGCCGGCCTCGAATGCATCGTGCCCATCGAAGACAAAGCCGCGCGCCAGATGATTTGCAGCCCTCGCGTGATGATCGAGAACTTCGTGCGCGTGATGCGCGCTCCCAACGACGCCATGCCTGCGCACATCCGCGCAGTCTACATGCCTGGAATTTCCGTCACCGTGGGTGAGATGTACGATGCGTTTGTGGAGGTGTGTGGGAAGGAGAAGTTGAAGTTGTTGCGCACGCAGAGGGATCCGGACGCCGAGCGGTTACTCAATAGTTGGCCACAGACGGCAGACTTTGGGAACGCGACGAGGATGGGGTTGCTGTTTGATGAGAATTGCGTGCAGATTTATAAGGAGTATGTCGCTAGTCTGTGAAAATTGGAATGAAAAGATGTGAAGATTTTGGTCATCCTCCACTTGGTGATGGTATGAGACTACAGCTGCCGCGATAATGACAACGGTATAGCGAAGCACTACGAAAGCTTCCTCTCCTTGTTCAGTAAGGCTAGAGATGTTTTGATGTGAACTCAGTGATATTGGGTAGTGATGCGAAGCAGATGCCATGCTCGATGTTGTGGGGGTAGCGGCCAGGCCTAAAGAGGAAAGGTTGTCGGCGGGGGAATTCTTTGGTGCCTGCTTCACGAACATACGCGCTGCAGCCACCTCATGATGATGAGGACAGTCACCGTTGCCATTGGTACATCAAAGTAATTCTTGTCATTTACGGTGTACTGTGATGGTATGGCTTACTCATCACCAGGATCAATGAGTTGTCCGCCGATGTCATCACCGACTCGACCAATTCGCTTAGCAAACGGCGTGCTACAGCTCACGCTCTGGCATGCAATCAAGTCATGCGCCCGATAGAGTTGTGTGAAAATCCAGCCACTAATATAGATATGTACAGCTTTCTTAATATGCATAAACCTCGTCTTGAGCACATCCGCAACGCAGCAACGCTACCTAGGTACATAACAAAATACTCACTTACTCACTCGCTCTAGTGTCGTGCTATCCTCGCCTTTATCATTTTTGTAGTCCCCAACTAGTCGCAAGATCGTTGGAGGACATGTTTGAGTTGTAATAACCTTGTTCTGGTCTGATCTTGCAGCTGTCAAGGCGCCACAAAAGCCTAGCGAGCCGTCACGACAACACAGTTGTACCACCTGCCTGAACGGACGTCGTACGTGCATAGCCTCATTAGGCAGCTAAAGAGCCTCCGGCACAAGAATTTCTTGATCGTTTTGGTTATAATGGGTTATATTGCACCGATTCGTACTTCCAGCTTCGAGACATGTAATTCACGTCATGGCGAGCCAGCGCATGTCCAATACCCAGCGCTTTCCTGCAAAATGGCAAGTGGCGCATTCGAACCACGATTTTTGGACACAGCCTCACGACAATCACGGAGTTTTAGATTACAACCAGTCTCTACCGCGAGAGCGCTTCGACACTCCGGATTGCCCTGACGAGTCCTTTCATCCCAACTTCACCCATGAGCCATTAAACCTACTCTCGGGTGCTCTATCGATACGACTAGTGGAAATACTGCCTCCAGGATCTAAAGGGTTGATTCGTTGTCGGATGCGACCACTGGAAGTGGATATGAAATCCCTGGGCGATAGCCCCGATGATCAGCCCGACCAACACCCCTATACTTGTCTCTCTTACGTGTGGGGTACTGGAAAAATGCGACGCATTCTCATCAACGAGAGAAGCTACGAAGTGCGCCAAAATCTTTGGGATTTCTTGTATACCTTATCATCATGGAAGGCTCACGAGCAAAAAGAAGGCTTGAGTCATTGTCCTCTAGGATTTGACATGGACTTATGTACTCGGTCGTTGTGGATCGATGCGTTATGCATCAACCAGGATGACCTTGCGGAGCGCAATCATCAGGTTCAGCAGATGGGAGAGATTTATTCAAATGCGCAACAAGTGGTCTCTTGGTTCGGGAGCGACCTCTTTACGGCATCCATTTTCCAGCTCATTCGGAACCACGCGAGCGGCAAAGCTCAACCAGAGCCAGAGAATAGCATCGTGGCGCATGCACGAAAGATCATTAACTTCAGCAACCACGAGTACTGGAAGCGGGCATGGATCACCCAAGAAGTTTACCTCGCTCGAGATTTGTATCTGCTGGCACGAACGGAGATGGTTTCCATCAAGACAATACAGCATATGGCCGCTACCACCCGAAAGATTCATGGTCAGAGGTTGTACAGACAGCTCTGGCAAACTGTACATGATGTCCGGAATCAAGACGATACGGCCCCATTGATTGAGAACGTCTGGCGGTTCCGAGACAAGACATCATCAAATCCTCGAGATCTCGTCTACTCGCTTCTATTCATCTCCAAAGATGGCTGGAAATGCGTAGTCGACTACGAAGCCTCAATGCCGTATCTTGGACTCGTGATTCTGTCTTTGCAGGAAGACGGTGTTTGTCTTTGCAGAGTAAAACTTGTCCTGCAGGCACTAAAAATAGACCGGGAGCCTTTTGGAGAGCCTCGAGACTCTACGATGCTGTGGATCGAGATATTTGGGTACCGTGTCGCACGAGATGAACAACACGAGTCTTACTCCAGTTGTGCTTGTTGCAGTGCTCATATTACATGGGCCTTTATTTTGCGACACCTACATGGATCCGCACGACCCGCGTACGTATTCTGTCTCAAATGTGATCATCTCGAAGATTCGAAAGATCCCGACATCGGCGCAAACAGTTGTTTTGGTCACATAATCATCGTCTGGACGAGTGCAGAGCTTGAAAAGACGCACGCTTGTTGGCACTGCTTCTGGGTCCCTCCGCATCCACAATACCCCGGAACGGAAACAGTGCCAATTCTGTTGGAGGAGAAAATTAACATGGCCGGAAATGGGTACATGGAGCCAATAGACAAGATACATCTGTCGATCTCAGTCCTTGGGGAACTCACGAGACTTATCTATTCAAATCGAGGACTGACTGATGAAGACCTTGTTCAGGTCGCGCGGACTCCACATCGACCAGGGGGCTTTTTCGCATGGAAAGTAAAAGAATTCGCCGTGCCGTCGGCTTACACATCGGGACACCACCAGCTAGAAGAAGAAAATCAGAAGAGGAGGAGGAAGATACAGGAATGGTACTGCTCTATATATGGCTGCATGGCGTGTCACACCGCAGATCTTCACATAGGGTCATATCGCAGTCAAACCGGAGGTCAGTTGTGATCTGATAACAGCCTGCAAGACCCCGACGTGTGTCGATGCGCAGGTGCATCGAGCACATCCATTATCACCTGGCTCACCAACATGTTGTCACCGATTTTGTTTTCCTGCACGATTACGCGACAAACTAAATTTTCTAAAATCTATAAAAAGTTTGGTGCCACAATCCATTGTCCTTTCAAAATCTCTCTTAGAACACCAAGAGACGATTCAAGCGGAGGCGCTACCCATCACAGATTATGTTTCTTTTCCAGAAATTCCGTGTATTGCCCATGCTTTATGTCATAGCTCGTGACTGGACGACCAATGGCGCGGGTGTCGGGTGTCATTACACCATCTCGCCATCCTCAGTCGGCGCCCTCTCTTCCGCACTCGTGCTCGGCTCGCCCTCACGATCCAGAAGTGGCGCATATCCATCCTTCAAGCCAGCTGTAACATTTGCCAACTTGATATTTCCCACCGAGAACGACGAGTTCTGGCATTGCGGACACGACATCGGATAGCTCTGGCCTGGGTTTAACGACTCCTGCAGCTGAAGACCGACGAAGTAAAAGTGCACAATACTGCTCTTGTCAGAGAAGATGCGGTGTGTCGCCTTCAAAGTATACTCACAGGTTGAAGACCATGAAGTTCGTTCCATACGTTCCCAAAACAATGAACCCACGATCCGCCCGCCCACTGCCCATGCTCAACCACCCCAGGATCGTGAACATGAGCAGACTCAAACCGAGGGCCAAGTCAAACACGAGGTGCACGGGTGTGCCTGTCAGACCACTGGCTTGACATCCGCACTTCTTCTCGTTGGCAAGGAGTAGCGCGCTGAATGCGGAGCTGAAGAAGAGAGGTATGATGCCAATGGCGGGATTGGCAGCTTCGAGCCCGATGCCAGCAATCAGCAGAATGATGAAGGCTGGGACGAAGGTAGCGAGCGATATGGCGCGTAGTGCGTGTGGGGTGGATTTGGTGAAGATGGTGAAGTTGAGGAGTGGACCGGGCATTGTGGCGGACTTGTGACGGTGAATAGTTTGACTAGAAATGGGATTCGAATGTAAATTTTGATACATTTCAAGATGTCGAGAAGGAAAGTCGCAACGTATATACGTATCTGCATTTCCAGGCAGCCAGATCTTACCCATACCCACCACAACTGCGCCGTACTCAGGCCCGCCAAATCAGCCTTGCACCACCAAGATCTTACACGCTACAGGCGGACTTTGCGAGCCCCGGTCAATAAGCGCGATGCTGATGTCTGAACCTAGCTCTGATCCGACCTGCTTTTGGGATCTTTGTGAAACCTTTTGTGGTCCGCTCGGGTGGCTCGGGAGGGATCGGCGGGTGGCCTTGGGGGCGGAGCACGGGCTTATCGATAAGCTGCGGAAGGATGAGGACTTATGGTGCGAGGTTGTGAGATGTATGTGAGGGAAGTCTTGTGATATACTGGTGGTGGGTCAGGTTTGTCTCTTTCTTGTCTTGAGATAGTGGAGGCTGGTTGTTGTGGCTCAGGTGTGGCTCAGGTGTGGCGAGCTTGACGAACATACAGAGGGGAAGGCCTGATGAGATGGATGCTTCGAAGAAAAGGCTTGTGAGACACTTTTGCTCGCCAAAGTAACATTTCTGCCTTCTTGATGTTTTTCGTCAAGGGAGAAGACGTCGTTTCCCGGTAACACGGAAAACTGAGAGATGGATCAGAAGTAGCTAAGCCTACTTTGGTCTAGCCCGCACCAGACAGCAAGGAGCTTCACACTTCTTCTCCATACGAATCTATAGCTCAGATACCATCCGTTCTTCCTTTAGTTACGAGGCCAGATGAAAGGTGCGTTTTTAAGGCTATTGATTTGTAACCAGCAAAATTGGGCGCTTCTCGACAGCGTCTGAAAGTTAAATTTGTAATCGTTACCTTGACACTCAACAAGTGGCTTGAAGCTCGTCGAGGGATCTTGAAAATGCAGTAGTATCAAGTGCATATGATTCGAAATATAGCGAGTAGTCTGGTTAGGATCGGAAGAGGCGCGAACCTTTCCATGACTCACGGCATGTTTCCATTGCCTTCACTTGGAGTTGACGTCATAGAGCGTTTTGTTTGTAGAAATGCATAGAAGCTCGAAAGCCACGTGGTGCAGCTAGCTAGCTTGCTTGTAGCGTCTCAACCAAGTAAGATGAGCGGCGACTCATCGCAGTCGGCGCTGAATGCGCAGCTCAGCTTCCTGCTCCAGTGAGATTGCACGAGGAGCTATCTTATAAAGGATAAAGACTAATGCCATTTAGCTTGACCAAAGATTGCTCTGTCGCCCTCCAAAAGTATGTCGCTATGCACAAGGACTTGCGGCATTTCACTTACGACTTGCAGGTTGCAAGATATCGATGCGGACGCCTCTACCTATCTAAGATCAGTCCAAGGACGACGCCTCGAAGATTATGCTACTTCACTCGAACAGTAAGACTAGGGACCGTAACGATGCCAAGAATTTGTCTAACGGTGTCCAGATCCGTGGTTAGTGTTTCCGACTCGTACGCTCGTATTTGGAACCTAGGATTTGCGTTTAACACCGTTCGACGTCTGCCACAAGAGCTCAAGGACATGATCTATCGCGAGCTTATGCACCGAGGACCCCCGGATTTTGATCGTGAGGAGCGAGGTTGCCAAGACAAAGCACCCTTAGGATGCGTCTACAGTGGGTCCAGCCCCGAGCACAATGAGCTTTGGAGTTGTACAGACTATCCACACTACTTTCAATCAGATTACATGGGCCCGGACTTCGTCACAGAGCTCTCTAAGCAGTTTCACAAAGACAAACACTTCACTCTTCAGTATCCAGGAGAGTTAGAGGGTTTCTTGTCAAGAGATCGATTCCGGACCACTTGTGTCCCAGCTGACCTCGTTCGCTTCATCAGTATCGATCTTTCGCTCAGACTATTCAACGTCAGGACTGGGAACTGCCGTGACTGATCGTCGCCCAAGTTCGATATCCCGCTTAGGCAGCATTTTGTGGCAGCTCTGAGGGGTCTCGAATTACCAAAGACGCTGGTTAAGAAGAAAAAGTCAGGTACTCAACGTAGTTTGGTCCTACGTGTTGATTGTACGACCCCCAATCATGGCGTCAAGTTCGCGGAAGTTGTCAGATTGATCGGGTTTTTTCGATGGATCTGAGTTTAAGTGTAACCGTTTTTTTTGTCGTCTCATGAAGGTGTCCTCAGGAGATCCATGACCTCCTCCGAGTCAGGCCGAAATAGGATCGAGTCGGCTTGTACATTCTGACTGAGCTTCCGGACTTCCTCGGCATCAGGACAGTGATGCGCGACAACTGCTATCTGACAGCAATCAATCCTCTAATACGCGACGTATCTGACAGAAGTACTGGGCCCGTTGGTCTACGACCTGAAGGAACAAGGCTGGAATATCAAGATCGAAGGTCGCTATGATGAATTATCAATGCCCACGAGCCATGTTCGCCATGCTGATCGGGATGCTCAACTTACGGCATCCGACTTCAACTACAGCTTGTCTCGTGCAGAGTGGACTTAGAAGACCCGGAACAACAGTGCCTTTGAAAGTCGAGATTAGTTACGTTTCCAGTCTGTTCAACACTAACGGTTGAATAGTCGTCGGGCGATCCGGTTCGTGCAACGAAACGCTCACGTCGGGGTTGAGGGCAAAGGTCCTCTGATGCACGCAAAGCAAACATTGCCATTGGCGAAGACGAGATGTGTAAATGAGCAACGGCTCATGACTGAGTGTTTCCTGATGACTGAGATCCGAAATAAATCTTTGGGCGCACGCGGGAGACGATGTCAGACTTTCTCTGAGCTTGAAGTAGTACACTGGTAGCCCTGAGGCTCTTCACAAAAGCTCCGGTCGTTTTTACGGACATTTCGTCAATTTTGGCGTGGACTTCATGTCCAGCCCGTTTTGTTTACACTTTACAACTGCAACGATCATGGAACTTCCCCCATGGCGCTTCTGGCGCGGACATTCGGGAGTGACTTTTGTAGTTCACGAGAGGTGCTTGCAGTTAAGGAGAGGAATTATTTGCATCAAGCTACATGAATCAGACCGATTGATATTACTTGATCTACTTCATTTTCGTGCGCATGGTCAATGAATTGCTATAAAGCTTCCGAAAAAGTAATCAGCCCCAACCACTGCTCCTTAACTCCCTAAAAGCGAGGAATGTCTACTTCTTGGCTGATGAAGTCGCGCGCGTCTCGCTGAGACGGATCGATTCGGCCGCCTCCGGAAATGTCTTGACAGTCCGCTCGAGAATGCTCTCCGCATAAGCGCCCCATCCCTGCTTACACCCGGCACAAAGAACGACCCCGCCGAACGTATGAGCCTTTGGCGCGCCATACGTCTCCCGATAGCTGCACGCAGAGCATAAGTTTTCATCGGCCCCTTCCAGCATTGCCGCAAGCCCATTGAATAAGAAAACCTTCTCCTTGGAGAGAACGTCACGATATTGCTCGAGGCTTCCACGTTCTTGATCCTTCGCCTTCTTTTGCTCGTCTACTCGATTCCATAGCTTCACATTCTTTCGTGTATCCGCGATGACACGCTTTGTTTCCGGTTTGCCCAGGGTAAGGCCCTCTTCCACGAAGCGATATCGACGCATCATCATGTGAATTGGTCCGCCGAAATAGCGGATAAAGTTGATAGCACATTTCATTTCGGGCTGTTTCGCATAAGCTACGTCCAGGGCCCAGAGTGCCTCGCGACATCTGTGGTAGGCCATGATGCGGTGGGTGTCGGGCATGTATGCGAAGGTGCTGTTGATCTCTCCCTCGGAACGATGCTTCCAGTATGCTATTCCGTCGTACATCGTGTTACCTATTTCGGCCATGATGTCGAATTGGGTATCACTGAACCAAACGTTGTCAAGGTCATTGCACACTAGAGCAGCGCCCATGGTGAAGCGGGCGAGCGCGTCGGTATCACGCATGCGGAAGAATTGCCGTGGGCTTTTCGATAGAGCAACGCTGTAGCGGCGGAAAAGCAAAGTGTTTGTCCGACGACTAGACTTTTGCGACGACATAAGTAGGAAGCACCGAAATTCGCGGCACATCTCGGCTCTGAGAGCGAAGTGTCAGCAGAGAACCTCTGAAGGTCGGAGTGAATGGTGAAGAAGACATACTCGCCTGCTGTTCCTCCGCACAGCGTTTTTAACACTTCAGTGAGCTTGTAACCCACGACATGGTCATCATTGGCTACGTCCATGAGACTACCGCGAAATTCGGCGATGGTACCAATGACAATGATGCGCATGAAAGCAACATATCGCGTCCAATTTGTGTATTCTGGTACAACACAGCGAGTGTATTCCCAAGCGCATGCGAGAACCTCTTCCTTCACGCGGGGTGGAAGGTCAACATCTTTCAAATCATCCGCAATGTCGGGTGGGTAGTACCAGCGCTCGTTAACTGTAACTGTCTTTTTGGCGACTGGCTCATCCGCCTGTGGGATTGACTTTTCGTCATCCTTGGGAAGATTTTTTTGGCTCACTTGAGCATTGAGACGCTGACTTTGGATTAGAACTGTGCTTGGTGTTCTCTCATGTTGGACGAACTTGGAACAACAAAACCCCCGTCCAAACGACCCCGAAGCAGATGGCATTGGCCGAAACATTGGTTGAGAAGCTAGACATTGTGATGTTGAAGCGATGTTGACGATGTTGATGTGAAGCTGGAAGAACGCCATGGCCTTTCGTGTTTATATAAAAGTGATGACCGCCGATGTGAATATCTTGGTGATATGTGACCCTCGAAATGGACATCTCAATTCAAAAGCCAAACACCCATCGATCGCCCGTCCACTACCCATCGATCACCCCTCGATAATTGGGGCTGCACCTGCGGGATTAGGGCATTTAGCAATTGACCCGAAAACTGGAGTTATCCCGAACGGACCCGCGGGGTAATAATGCACCATTTCTCCAGTAACGTAGTACTGAGCTTCGTTTTTCTTGGATTCGGCTCGTTTTGTTTCATCAAAGTCTTCCAAGGCGTCGATCAGTATAGTCGGCATCATATATTAGCTGATATATCTGCCATTGACACCCCATAGTGTAATTGAGTTGCCACTCTAACACTCGAGCGACAATTCTGTGCTGTTCTTGAGAGCTACTTCGAGCTCTTCACGTCGATATCTGCGCTGATTGACAAGATGGAACTCAGCTTCTCCCATGTCACCTTTGCCGCATGGTGTGCTCTACTGTTGGTGAGCTGAACATGCCCCGGTATAAAATCAGAACAGCTAAACATTGTTCGAAGCTCTTCGCGTCCATCCTAGGTCAAATTATGTATCGTAGATGGCTGCATCCCCTAAGCAAATACCCTGGACCATGGTTGGACAGCGTGTCTAGCATTCCGAGCGCCATTGTCGCCTACCGGGGAATCCAACACTTGTACTACTACAAGCTCCACGAGAAATATGGGCCAGTCATCCGGGTCTCTCCTGACGAGCTCAGCTTCACCGAATCATATGCTTGGGAGAAGATCTATGGCAACCGCGTACGTTCATCTGTTAGCCTCTGTATATCATGCATGTGACTAACTAATATTCGCCTATTAGCATGGAGAAGTTCTAGAGAAAGCGTCCATCTTCACCGGAGTCGTAGTACCCATCGATGGTTGTGTCGGTATTGGTATGGCAAAAGGTTCTGAGCATACCCGACAGCGACGTGCAATGGCAGTCGGTTTTACGAAGGCCACCCTCATGTCGCAACAGGAAATACTGCAACGTCAGACGTCTAAATTGATTCACGCAATCAAGACGCGAGGGGCGGGGAGGAAAGCCCTAAATATGAGCGATTGGAGTATGACCTTTCCCCATCCACATTGTTGAGAATGGTGACACCTTCTAACGGGCTATAGTGTCGTATACGACATTTGACATCATCGGAGATCTATGCTTCGGCGAGTCTTTCCATTGTCTGGATGAAGGTGTTGCGACCGAATGGGCGGTTGCAACGACCAAGGTACTCTATACCTCAGCTTTGGATATGGCCGTTCGTAGAGTGACGGGTGTCGGTACATTGCTCAATCGGATCGCTCTCAAGCTTATGCCAAAGGAAGCAATGAAATGGCGTCGAATCTCGTTCATGAACACACGCAGAAAGACTGCTGAGCGTATGTCGTCGTGTGTTATCTGTAGAGGAGATTAGCTAACATCTAACAAGGTCTCGCGGACGAGGATTCCTCTAACAAGGACTTTTTATATCATCTTCAACGCAACAAAGACGCAAGAAAAAGCCTTACGCCCACAGAACTCATCCTCAACATGACGCTACTCGTCACCGCTGGCTCCGAGACTACCTCCACCCTCCTCGTCACTTTCATGTACAATCTCTGTATACACCACGACATCCGCAATCACCTCACTACCTTGATCCGCACCACTTTCGCTGATCCAAGTGATATTACACTGCAAAAGCTGGAGGAGTTGGTCTACCTGGACGCATGCATCAAGGAAGCGTTGCGGATATTTCCACCAGCCAGTTCTATCATGCCACGAGCGATTCCAGCAAAGGGGACACACATCGGCCCGCATGTGCTTCCGGGAGGATCCATGGTTTCTGTAGCGCCATGGGCAACAGCGCGCTCTGAGCGGAATTTTCATCTACCAAACGAGTTCCACCCCGAGAGATGGTTGCACAATCACCCTGATCAGGGCTGGGACTCAGCGTTTGAGAATGACGAACTTAGCGCATCAGCGCCATTTGGAGCCGGTCCAAAACAGTGCTTGGGCCAGAACTTGTCACACTATGAGATCCGACTGATCATGGCGCATTTACTTTGGGCTTTCGACTTTGAACTGGAGACGGAAGGGGATGAGGGAGCGAAGAATAGCTTGTGGAGCCTGGACCCCAAAGTAGCGGTGTTGAGGTCATGGCAGGCCTTGAACCGGCCAGAGCTTTATGTTCGGTTCAAAGAGCGGAATTAGACGTAGACTTCGGTGTTTCGGACAGTTTTGAGGTGCGGTGAACGTATCTCCCGGGTATAGCGGCTCACGTGATTGAGCGGTAAAACGTGTGCACTATAAACTGGTCGAACATCGTGGTTACGCATTTTGTGCATGAACATAATTGTAAATCGGGTTAGATGTAGTGGGTTGAGATCGTCGTGAAGTTGAGAGAGCCCCAAAGGCGCTAGACCTGTTGGGGAACAATGCCGAGGCTCAGGACATTTCCGGAGCCCGCACTTGCACATAGAGAGCATCCGCAAGACACTATCCCCTATTTGGGGAGGGAGGATCTGAACATTGTGTCTCAATTTAACGCGCATCCTGAACGGTTCTTGCCAGTACGAGCATTGATCGATATGAAGGGTCGTCTCCTTTGTTGGAGGGGGAACGGCAGTGTATCGGTAAGAAACGGTGAGATTCGTAACTTGTAATGACTGGTTGACTGCTCTAATTTAGATCCGTGCCACCATTTGGACACCCTGTAGATATTCTCGATTCGCCCAGACTACCCCTATGGGTCTTTGCTACTGATCAAGACAGTCTTGGACTGCAGGTACTCTTCGAGACCCGCCAGCCCCCCTTCACGGCCGTAGCCACTCTCCTTGCAGCCGCCCCATGGCAGCTGTGTCAGAGGCATAACGGGGCTGTTGATGCCCACCATGCCGACTTCGAGAGCGCGCGTTATACGCAAGGCACGCGGCATACTTGAGGTGAAGACAGCAGCGGCCAGCCCGTAGGATGAATCGTTAGCCAGTGCGAGAACTTCCTCCTCTGTTGAAAAAGTCTTGACAGCCAGGACAGGCCCGAAGATCTCCTCACGGTATGCACGACCGTCAGTAGGGGGGTCGATCAGAAGTGTTGGAGGCATGAACAAGGCGGTAGGATGGGGCGGCACTTCACCTGCGACAACAACGACGCCCTCTGCGCGGGCAACATCCACAAAGGCCTGCACCCGCTGGCGGTGCGCTTCATCGACCAGCGGACCGAAGAATGCATCTGCAGGTGGACCATGGGCTGCAGCCAGCTGCCTGAAGGCAGTGCTAATGCCTGCAACGAAGGTCTCGGCGACATTGCGGTGGACTAGTACGCGGGAGGCAGCCGAACACACCTGGGCGCCGTTGAGGGCAAATGTTCGTGAGCAATGCGCGATGGCGCATTCCAGATGTGCGTCATCAAAGACGAGTGCGGCTGACTTGCCTCCCAGCTCTAGTGTCACCTGCTTCAAATTGCTTTTAGCGGCCGCAAGCTGGACGGCGCGGCCACCGGTGACGGAGCCTGTATAGGAAATTTTGCGAATGCTCATGTGCGAGGCGAGGAGAGCGCCTGTCGCTGGCCCACCCGACACTAAATTCACTACACCTGGCGGAAAACCAGCTTCGCGAAAGAGCTGACCTAAGTACAGCGTGCCCAGCGGCGACTTTTCGGACGCCTTGAACAAAAACGTGTTGCTAGCTGCGACAGCGGGTGCGATCTGTTGCATGCGACGTTTAGTTAGCGCTTGCCCGGAGTGAATCACGTGTTTGATAGTAGCATCTCACCTTCCATCCCGCAAAGATTGGCGTCGCATTCCACGCCCCAATACCGGCGCATACACCAATCGGCTCCTGCAGCACGATCTTGAAGAATCCATCTCCATCTTCCGTATAAGTCGTCCCGGCAATCTTGTCCGCCAGCCCAGCATAGAACCGAAAAGCAGCCGCGTGGGTCCCCACGACTCTTCGCGCTAGCATCATCGGAGATCCCATGCACTGCGACTCGAGTTGCGCTATTTCCTCCGTATGCGACTCGACTAGACTGGCATACTTCAGCATCACTGCACTGCATTGTATGCCCGTCATCGCCTGCCATATTGGAAGCGCTGATTGCGCGGCCGACACGGCCAAATCAACGTCCTCTTCCAGCGCTACCTCGACCTTATCCGAGACCAGACTTCCATTGTAGGGGTTGTATACCGTCAGTCTCTCGTTGTTGTGCGATGTTGCGTACTCGTTGTTGATGAACAACTTTTCCTGCGTCTTCATCATGCTTCAGCTGCGTTATTTTATCCCAAAGTAGATCGAATGTTTCAATGACAGAAAAGGCTGGGACTTTTGATACTGCGTACAGCCTGACTTTGCCCCTCGTCTATTTACCCTGCGATCGTAGTACGCTTGGCACACATTATTCCGATACGCAAATGCGCCTTTGACCCGTCGGGGCTTTAATGTGGATCAACTGCCTATAACCCGCATCGAATCCAACCAGCCCCAATTTTAGGAGTAATCGTTGAATTGCCTGGGAACTGCGAGTGCTAAATCCGACCATGGGATGGACTACTTCCAGGGTTTCATACATGTCCATCATATCCTACTGATCAGTGACGAGGCTCTTATGAAAGGCTAGTCCGTCGTGGATATGTCTCCACCAAGCCATCAGAGCTTGTACAGTGCTTAGAGCTCGTAGCAAGCAAAGAATATAGCATCTGTTTGTGATACGTTGCCAATGCTTCAATCCAGGCCAAGCAATCACTACTCCTGCTACGCAAGATCAGCCACTATATCAATGATGCTTATCCAAGGCTTCGATGACTTTACAAGGTCTTTGTAGCAGATGGAGAGAAAGAAAGAGACTGACGAGAACAGCAATCCACAGACTCTCCTACTGCAGCTCACGTAGTGTGGCATGCTGACGCCTCATTGACTTATTGACCAACTTGTCGCCTTCAGTACAATATCAACTTAGATCTGGACTCTGTGCCTGCTTGTCATGCATCGTATTTTTTACCGCTTCTTTGCCAATAATGGAGAAATATTCAACGACTCCATTACCCTCGATACCCTTCTTGTCCTCAGTGCTGTCAATGAGACCCTACGATGCAACCGCCAATATTTTGACCCGAGCCGCTGGATCGATAAATACTCCGGCCGAGAGAACAGTCATGGCAATGCATATGCATACCAATCACAGTCTCTGTTGGTTGGCTTTGCACTCAGTACGAGAAGGGAAATAACGATAACTAGGAATGCATACTGTTCAGTGATTGTTCTGATTGATTGATGTACGAAGGAGGAGAACTACGGAAAAGATGGCTCAGGGGCTCTGGTCTGAGCGCCGCTCAGGGGCCGCGATCAGTGCGTCTGGTCGCGTAGCTGGGATATTGACGATACTTAAGATCCGACAGTCTCCGCATTTCCTTTCTTGGCGCTGCGGAGATGCATGTGAGCGGACTATGCAAAGGTCCGATTACGGGCTTTCGTCGCCGTCTCTGTGGAGAGCTTCGAGTGCGAGATTAATGACCAAGACTACATACGACGTCCTGTAGATGTTACGGTTGTGGTGTTGGAGCCACGAGAAGGCCTGCTCTGGGGATTGAACCCCTCCAAGGCATGGAAGGGTGGGAAGTCTGTTCAACGACTTGTTTCCCAGCGGTGAGATGGCTTTGAACTACTCAGAATATAGCCAAATGTAAGGTCTCAACAGCTGCAGGGCATGCAAACTTTGTATTCCGAGTTCTGCCGGTCCTGGCTGGCTTAGTTTGGATTGCATCTGGTTGGCACACAATGACGGTCGGCGTTGAGCAGTCACTCACGACCACTCTATCACATACGCATTACATTACATGCGATGAGAATTGACCTTTATTGAAAGAGGCGTTTGATGAGACTATCGCGGATGTTCTCGATCTACTTCGTATGAGTAGATAGTCACAGATAGCTAGGTGATTCGACCTAGGTAAATCCATTCCATGCCTCTTCTTTATAGAGTCTGACGAGCACGTAGAAAAAGAATAAAATCAGAACAATGATGACTGCAGCAGTGCCCGTTACGATAGCGCGAACCAGATGTTTGGTGTTGTCGGAACGTCCAGAGCACGCAATTTCCGATTTTCTCAACTCTTCGCCGATACCCTCACCTTCAATCCCTTATCGAAGAAGACGCCATAGCCGATTGCATCGCACGGCTGGAATGGATTTAAGAGCTGTAAGTTAAACACTCGAAAGGTCTGTCCCTCGTTAGATACCATTACAACAACAACTTCATCTCCAAAACCAAGAACGTACCTCAAAAACTACCTTAGCTATCTCCATCATTGCGATAGTTTTACCCGCGCACACCCAGCCCCCATGGCCGAATACCATCTCAACATCTAGCTCCATCCGCTTGCGTGTCTCATTGTCTACCTCCAAGAACCGCTCTGGACGAAACACCTCAGCATCGGCACCGAATAGGGCGGGTGATCTTAGCATCGATGACATGTTCATGCCTACGGATGTGCCTGGGGGTAGTATCTTGCCGTGGAAGATTGGTGATTCGTTCGCGGGTACGACTTTGGGAAAGAAAGAGAGGATTGGAGGACGCATGCGAATGCCTTCGTAGATGACCGCCTGGGGAGGAGTATCATTAGCGAAAAGGTCAACAAATATCTGTTTGGTCAGAGAAGACGTACTTGTAGATACGGCAATTTCTGGGCCTGCTCCAAGGTAATGGGGTACGCCACTTTTGCCGATCGGATAGCGTCCTCAATCTCAGCGACGAGCCGGTTGTAAACCGCTGGGGAGCTTATGATATGTACAATAGTACAACGCAATGCATTTGAAGTGCTCTCGCTTCCAGCGAGCAGGAGAAGTAGGCCCTCCGACTGGCATTCTTCCTGGGTGAAGCCACGTGCTATCAATGATGACTGCATCAATGTTGTTAACTCCAAAAGCTACTTGGGCTTCAAAGAGCATGGTGAGTAAGGCTTACCAGAAAGTCCCTCTTGCTCTTATCGGGTGATGTGAAGCGACGTTGAACCTGATCAGCAGCAAAACTAAAAGGAAAATGTGTTAGCGTGGGTATTCTTAAAAGAAGAGTGGCGTTATATAGAGTCAAAACCAGCTAAGAGCTTACCCCATTAACGCGCCAAAGCCAGTCTTGTCAGTGCTCTTCGGCCCGATCAATTTGAGTATGAAGGGCGAGAACAGAAGTTTGCGAATCCAGGAAGGTACGTCAGCAATTGTTGAAATCTGTGGCCAAAGTCCATCCACGGTTTCGAGAAACTCATAGTGATCCTTCTCATCCTCAAGGTACCCAACTGCCTTGCCAAATCCGAGCCGCGTGATGACATCCATGGTGAAATAGCACGTCATGGCTTTCAAATCCAGAATGTTCTGGCTTTTACCGGATGATTGTACCACACCTTCGGTGTATCGGGTTCGTATGACATCAATAAGCATCTTGACCTGTTCGTCTATCGCGGCCTCGAGACCAAGGGTTTCGCGCCCATTATACGCGGCCAAAGACCTTGCTTTCGCCTTCTTGTGCGCGTCCACATCCAAAATCGTAAGCAGATTATCGTGATACGGGTTGAATCGACCAGCAAGATAGTAGTCACTGCGAGGGTAATTGCTGCGCGTCGATGAGATTCGGCGGAGGATTTCAGGGTCGTCTGTGGCGACTTCGTTAGGCCCAATGCGCACGAGCGGACCGTGTTTAGCATGGAGTTCGCGGAGTACCCAGTATTGGCGACCACTATATGTGTTGCGGCAAATCCAGAAGCAGGAAAACGGTGTAGTGAAGTGCGCGTTGGGGATATGTCGGAGACGCCACCATGTGCGAAAAGTATCCTGAACCGCCCAGAGAACCACGAACGTTATAGCGAAGTGGCATGTTAGCTGTCTGTTCAGAAGAACAAACGATAGTATATGATCAAGATAGATCTGTTGAAGCTGATTAACATCCTTTCGATTAACAGAAGAGCAAGTGTGCGACTAAGTCGTCATACCTCAGATGATTGCTCTGTCATTGTCTGCGAGCTCAGGATTTTCTCGGCCTAGAATTCTATCAAGATTTTCTTAGGAGCTCTTCTTGCATTGAGAATGACTGAAATACTAGCTTTCCCGATGCTGTATCTTGCGGCAAGATTCGGGTTAATAATACATGTTTGTGAATTTCGTCGGGGAAAAATCGCGCTTTACCAAGCATGTCAATTGACCCGGGCTTTAATCTTTCATGACCAATGTCGGTATATAACAGGTTGTGTGGGTATAGATAGCCATTAGTATCACTTTTTCCGTCTAATCAGTCTCAAATCTTCGGTAATTTGATCACATGCGATCAGATGGCAGCTAGCAGTCGGCCGGCTGTGAAGAATATTCAGAAACAGTCCGGGACACGCCTCACAAAGAGGCGCACGTATTGTGATTTCATCAATGTATTGAAAATTTTCGAGGATTTTGATTAGAGTGCCAACAAATTACCCCAGGGGCCACACCACGCATCTGCACATAAGGCCATAGCCTCGACGCTTCCAAGTTTTGCTGTTCAAATATTTGGACCCGTAACATCGCGCAGTCCACCATGAATTTTGCTCCTGTCTTTTGCTTTCTCTTAAGATGAGCCTCTTAACTCCAACATTCCGAACATCTGCTGCGCTGCGGCTCCAATTTCACCTGCTGTTGATCGGACCCCATCCCAAAGCGTACTATTCGCGTCGATATTGGAGGATGTCAAGCTTCGTGCTGTCTGGAAAATCCTCCTGAGACGAAGCTTCACCAATGCCTCAAAACACGCTCGAGACATCTCTTTGCTCAATGCTGAGCCGCCGATGGTTAGGACTGGGACCTGTCCATTGTGCACATCGGCTATGCCTACATCACGCACATACGTCCCGATGTGCTCAATCACCCAGCTCATCGAAGTACAAAACATCATACTCATGTAAGGTGAATCCAAACAATGGTTTGCGCATGAGTGAATTGTGTCTTTGGTCTGGTTCAACTGTTGGTCAACGGCAAAAACAACGTCTACGAGAGTTGTTGCTGCCCGCCGCAGGGTGATCAGGTACATGAGCTGGCCGATCTGAGAAGAGCATTTGCAGTTGACATCCTTGGAAAGATCCGAGACCAGATTTGAGGCAGCTGTACCGAGAGAATAGCTCGGAGATGAAGATCGTTCCTGTCTTGGTTCTCCGATACTGTAATTGACGCCAACCTCCGTACCACTGGGCAAGGCCTGACCTGGCTGGATATCGCTCATCTGCGCCATAGAAGCAGATTTATGGCTATTCAAGGTACCAATATTGACGCCACTCCAACTCCAGTCCCATAGCGAAAGATTATCGATGCCTTCGAAGTCGATTGATTCGGCATCGCGACTACCATTGGAATATGTTGTTTCCATTGGTATGCTGAGAAGTGACTCCATCCAGGTCATGCCGGGAGACATCATAGTCGTGTGCTCGTCATCTCCGACTCGTAAATTCCTTTGTTGAACGGCGTCTTGAATCGAATTGTGACGCTTCCCTATCGAGAGCAGCGGGTCCGCAAAGGTCGAGGCGGGTGTTAGCGGCACCATTTCCTTGCCCTGCCCTATTCGCATTCCATTGACAGCTGCGTCGAGGTGGTATGATCGACCGTCGTCTGAGACCAGAGATGTTCGCCGCCGCCTGCCTGGGCGGCGTGCTAAGCTGTAATTGCAGTCTTGCTGGCAGCCGCGGTCGACGCAACGTTGGCAGACTGGTTTTTCGCGACTGCACTTGAGTTTGGATACAGTGCAGACATCGCAGGAGTTACGCAGCCGGCGGGGGTCCAGAGGTGATGGCGCCATAGCGGAAATTTAGCAACTGTTATGCGAGATTGGCTACGAGAATCGTGGCTTCTAGGGGGTTTGAATGTTTACGTCAGGCAAATTAACGTTCGAGATTAAATGCAATTGCAGTGTCACCTGCATCACGATCAACATGAGCTTATATGTTGGAACACGATTGGAAGAATGGTAGCAAGTCTGCACAAATCGTCAAATTCATGCACGATCAGTATCCTACCTGGACTAGAACTCATATCCACCAATGCACTCCTCTAACGAAAATACGCTTTGGCGTTTGGGCACTCTCTACACCCTCCCTGCACTTCCCTATGTGTACTATCTGTTAGCGTCGATTTGCGAGCCATATCTACACGTAGAACCTGATTCTAACTGAAAGGTTTTGTGTTGAATAAACACCCTTGTCCTGTCCCGCGTCGCTAACGACGATCCGTTCGGGGTAGAGAAGTACAGGGTGTTCAATCACCAACGTGCATCCTAGTCAATTCTGTCCAATACTGGTACCTGTTGTGTCGATATGAAGATCTGGCCCTGTTGAAGGACCATGCATCTATACATATATTAGAGTCGACTTCACAGATTCTGTACCGACAGGTTAACTAATTATCCGGATTGAGACAAGCCCAAGCAGTAATCAGGAGCCCTGTAATACATGTAAGACTATGTATGTGGACTCGTATCTTGACCTGTGCAAGAAGATGAGGAGATTGTAACGAGTTTGCGCCGTTGTGCATTATGCGCACGTAATACGACGGTCGCGTGGCCCACCATAATGCGCATGCATGGCCTCTGAAAGAGGTTGAGGAAACAGTAACTACTTGAGGGTGGTTGGTTGCCCCGAAATTTGGCCTTTGCATGGATCGCCTGATGCGCTTGCGCGGCCTTTGCGAGCACAGGAGGTAACTATAACGAGTACGCGATGAACTCCGCAACTTGCATCTAGATGATCCGATCCAACGTATTTGCGCGGCTTGAGTTGGAAGGTGAAGAAAGCGCGATTGGTATGTGCCCGGAAGCGAACTGCTCTCGATGACATCAGGCCCAACGCGGCTAAAAACTTCCTGCTAGCGTTTGGGAATATTGGCAGGTAGAAGGCAACGCACAACGGGTGCCTCGAGTAATGTGTCCCATATGTTTCCTCACACGCGGCAACGCTACATAAAACAAATGCTTAAGTACCATAGGTATCAAAGGTGATTTATTGGCTTACACTACCTTCAGGTTCCGCAGGCGACCCCAATATACCTCATACGGAAAATGACCATCCAGGTGCGGCATGATCGTTGATCATATTCGTGTTTACTGACTATCTACACAGGGCCCTTTGTTAAGCGACCGAACGAGGCAGTGCATGTGTCGCAAATTACAAGAGAGCCTCCACGATAATCATGAAACTGCCAGATTTCAGCATTCGGTTGCAGATTACGACACACTAGAGAAGGTGTTAGAGCTTGACCAGAAGCTGTCCAACCTACTTGCTGCTATGATGGACTGCAGGATGTGTTCTTCAGATCCGCTGCGCACTATGGCTTTGCTGCGTGAGTTGGACGTTCTCTGTACGGTCTATGTCGCGGAACAGGCAAAATTTGCGACACCAGACCATCGAAAGAGCGGAGACAGCGGCGATGGCCGGGCGGAGGTTGGCAGTAGCACGTTCCTGATAGGCCGGTTTGAGTTGGATAGCGAGGAATGTAAACTAGTAGGCCGAGTCATCGTGAAGCAGGGGCTGGAGCATATTCAAAAGAATCTGCAGAAGGTACAAGTGGAACAGAGGCGAGCCGAGGGTGGCGCGTTGCAGGATGAGATCGATGCGAAGGTGCGGGAGACACTTTCCAAAGTCTGGAAGGCTTCCGCATCTGAATGCCTGTGATTGCCTGGGATGACATCGTAATAATTGATAATCGAGCCTCGGTATCACGCGCGGTGAATTTGAGCCTATTGATAGACCCTGGGAAAGAGTGCATAGGTGCTAGTGACACGCATGAGCGACGGTGCGACCCATCGGACCGTTGCCGTACTGTGTTTACATGGAAAAGTATTGTAGGTGGGCCGCTATGCATGGGTTTATGACAATCCGCCGAATAATCTCGCACAAGGGATCTGACGAACAAGAAGGCAAGCTCTCGCTTACTTATCACGCCGAGTGTCTGTGTTCCCCTTGCCAGCTCTTTCCCGCCGCTAGACCCACCTGCAATACAGAGGATTTGCACGTCCAGTGGAACTGCGGGGCGATACAGAAGTGTTCTCAGCACACAACGCTGTTGGTAGAATTTTTTATTTGTAAGCTATCTCTTTTTAAGGATGAATCTAATAGTCTATACCTAGAGAAGATATGTATACTCTTTTTTAAAATGTAGAGAAAGACTTCAAACAGTGTTCCAAGACAGTAGGGTGTCCCGTCGGACGTGCAAAGGGGCTGTACCGTTGCCCGTAACCACAGTATGTATTCGTGTCATTTGTTTCGAATTTCGGGATGATATTGTCGGGACATTGCACCGGGATAATTCGGGAAATTAAGTTTAACAAAATTGAACCTCCGGCGCGGCACATGAGGGATACCCGGAAGGCCACAAGCCCAGATTGATTGATTCAAGGCTGCTGAGATTTGTCCCTAAGGTTTTGAGATTTGTCCCCAAGATGAGATTTGTCCCCAACGCTAACTATATATCTACTAGCGCATAAATTAATTACAGCACATAAAGAACAATATTTAGCTGCCTTAGTAGATTCGTAGTAGCTACTATATTCTATTGCAGTTCGCTTCTAGTGTCGTTGAGATCTCTTCCGCAGGCCGAGATCCTTCTAAGCCTCTGAAGCTAATGCTGCTGCTGCTCGCTTAGGACGCTGTGTAGGCTCATCCTGAGGCTTACTAAGTGCATTCTGCGCATTAACTTGCGCGAATCTCTTAGAGTAGAACGCCTCCATGTCTCTAAAATGATAGTTCTACGCCATAGTTGGTGTGCAGGAAGCGAAAATTCCTTGCTTGGCGAGAGCCATGTTCCGCGCTTCTACCAGCTCCGCAGGGTCCTCCTCTTGCCCTGTCTCTGCCAGAAAGTTAGTAGCTGACATCATATCGTTGCACTGATATAGAACAGGCTAAGATCTTCAGCCTTTAATGTCAGCTAGGAATTCATCTAATGTTAGAGGTTGCCAAACAGGAGGCGAAGCTATAGTTACTAACACAGCGACAGCTATAGGGGGAGATGAAAGAGGAGATATAAGAGAAGTTAAAGGAGCTGGTGCTGGAATTGATACAGATATGCAGGTAGTTGCAGGACCTATACCTAGTGCAGATGTAGGAATTAAAACAGTGATAGAAGTGCTGACTTGCTGCAGAGCCTTAGCAAGTGTTTAGCCCTCGTGTTGACAGTCAGGTTAAAAGCGAGGAATAGAAGGCGGCACAGGTCGTTTAAAAGCTGAGGGGTCTCTGCGAGTAGATGCTTCGTTCTTCCTTAGCGCACCTCTTGTTTGAGCAATAAGTAGCTTAAGAACAGACTAGTGCGGCCTAGGGGATAAAGACACCGAAGGTCCTTGCTCACGTTAATAGCGCTAATAATCATCGTAGAGGTGATTTAATCGTAGCGTAGATCTAGCAGCTATTATTTCCTGCAGCGTGTGACGACAAGGGAGACTATTCGTTTTCTCGAAGAGGCCTAAATAAGGATACCCGCCACGACGCTGTTTTTGTTCTTTCTAACGTAGCAAATCTTATTGTCTAATGCGCTCAATAGCTGGTAGTGTCAGGACGTCATGGATTCTAGGAGGCAGGAATAGCATGGACTCGAGCTTGTGCTGAAACTTGGTGCTGTGTCTCAAAGAAGCGATCTCCTTTCTGTACTTATTGTATTAGCTCTTAACTATCTGCTTAATCCTCCTAACAATACGAAGCAAGTCGCCTATTAAAGTTATTAAGTAGTCTTTTAAGACCTTATGCATCCCTTTAACTAATAAGCTTGTAATCGTGTTATAATGCCGGTGATAAGAGGTCTACGCAGCTGCCCACTCCGTGCGTGTTAGGTATTGATTCTCTTGCAGGTACCTGCATAGCTCTAACTAGTGACTGTAATCTTTAAGCAAATCGTTCTATTTAAATTAGAACTCTAATAGCCTCTTCGCGTAGACTAACTGCTCTAGTTAGCCTAGGACTACGTGATATAGAAGCGTCTTCTTAGAGCGCTCCCAACAATAAGGGCTAGCATACCTAAGTCTAGCGTTTCATAAACAAAGCTCTTTGTTCAGCAATCCTCTGCTTTTCCTCTTTTGTCACACTATTAGCGTCTTGCTACGTTTGTTGCACTTTCGTCTGAACGTTTTTGTTAATATGCTATACGCACAGGAGCTAAGGAACTCCTAGAAGTAGCGAGCGAGCTAACATCTTTAATGCTTCTTCCTAATCGCTAATAAATACACGTAGTTATGGCACACCAGTCTTATAGAGGAAATTCGCGATTGCCTAATAGTAGTCTGCATGTGTCTCGTTACTAAGGAAGCAGAAGCCTGCAGAGAAAAACGTCTGCAGGTTAGTGCAGCCTAGTATATGTAGTAGTAGAAGCTTGTACTTGTTAGTTCGGTATGT